>PVKV010004410.1:64547-128540 GCA_004027835.1 Alouatta palliata
GCAATTCTCCTGCCTCAGCCTCCCGAGTAGCTGGGACTACAGGCACGTGCCACCATGCCCAGCTAATTTTTGTATTTTTAGTAGAGACGGGGTTTCACCATGTTGACCAGGATGGTCTCGATCTCTTGACCTCGTGATCCACCCGCCTCAGCCTCCCAAAGTGCTGGGATTACAGGCGTGAGCCACCGCGCCCGGCCTCCCTTTATTTTTTTTTAATAAACTCTTAGAATGCATGATAAACTATAGAATTGAACATGTCAACCAAATTTGAGTTTTGGTAGCATAGTACAGTGACTATAGTTAACAACAATATTTTGAATATTTCAAAATAGAGAAGATTTAAAATATTTATAACACAAAGAAATGATAAACATTCCATGTGATAGTTATCCTAAAACCCTGATTTGATCATTATACATTGTATGCATTTATCAAAATATTGCATATGTCCCAAAAAAGATGTACAATTATTATGTACCAATAAAATTTTTTTAAAGCAAAAATAAACAAGTAGAACTATGAGGACCTAAATAGACATTTCTCTAAAAAAGACATAAAAATGGCAACTAGGTATGTGAAAATGTGCTCAACATCACTAATCATAGGGAAATGCAAATCAAAGCCACAGTGAGATATCTCCTCACACCTGTTAGAATGGTTATTATAGACAAGATATTATAGACAAGACAAAAGGTAACAATTGTTGGCAAGGGTGTGGAGAAATAGGAATCCTTGCACACTGTTGGTAGGAATGTAAATTAGTTCAGACATTATGGAAAACTGTATGGAGGTTACTAAAAAAATTAGAAATAGAACTACCAAATAACCCAGTATCCCCCGTCTTCTGGGTATATACCCAAAGGAAATGAAATCAGCCCATCATAGAGATGCCTTCACTACCACCCTGCTCATTGCAACATTATTCACAATAACCAAGATATGAAAGCAACCTAGGTGTCCACTGCTGGCTGACTGGATAAAGAAAATGTCATATAGACGAAACATTATTAAAATATAAAATATATGTTTCACATATATAATATAACGGAGTAATAGTGTTATATAATATTATATATTTATAATAGCATAAATACATATTATTACATTCGATTATAGAATAAGGAATAAAATGATATATATTTTATAGACATAAAAATATAATGCAATATTATTTGGCCTTAAGAAAGAAGGAAATCCTGTCATTCATGACAACATGAATGCACATGGAGGACATTATGCTAAGTGAAATTAGCCCCAGAAATAGGAAAAAAGATACTAAGCGATCTCACTCATGCTTAGAATCTGAAAAAAAAAAGGTGAAATGCATACAGAGAATAGAAAGGGGTTACTAGGAGGAGGGGAAGAAGAGGGAGGAGGAAATGGAAAGAGATAGATCAAAGGGTACAAAGTTGCAGTTATGTAGTGGAATGAATAGCTCTAGAAATCTAATGTGCAGCATGAGGATTACAGTTAATAATATACTGCATATTATAAATTTACTGAGAGTAGATTTTAGGTGCTCTTACCATGCACACACACAAAAGAGGGTAGCTATTTGAGAGGATGGGTGTGCTAATTTTCTTGACTATAGTTACCATTTCACTATGTATAAATATATTAAAAAATCATGTATACCTTAAGTATATACATAATTTTTAAAAAGACAAAAAACAAAAAGCCATATGAGGTCATATCAGTGGTTCAATGGGCTTTGCTGAGCCATAGGTGACAATTCATTTGCTACTGTCACTACTGTAAAATTTTAAAAACAGTAACGAGAAGCAATAGACAAAACAATGTTTTCCTGGAAGCAGGTATGTTACTGAATGCCCGTTTACTAGATGCCTGGGTGCCCCTGTGTGTTTGTTTATAATTAGATGCATCAGACATAATGTATTTTTAAATTTTTATTTGCATGCTTGACAAAGGATAAACAAAACAAAAGGCAAAATGACAAACCAAAAATGCCTTCCATATAAGGAAGCTCAGACTAATGAACTAATGAACGAAGATATTATGGTGTCTATGTGGATGTGTGTATTGTGTATGTGTTTTCCATGCATGTTCTTATGCACTTTAGCCTTTCTACAATTGCCTATGTGTATCTTGTGTATCTACAGCTTCCCTGACACCAGCGTCTTAGAGACACCTTCTATCTATCCACAATCTCTAAGGTATGTTATAATGCATTCCTTCCTTAGGACCCAGTTATTTAGACCAGGGTTGAACAATGGGCCCAATTTATGCCAGTCAGGTTTTCTCTCCTCACCAGAATTGAAATTAGGTCACCGAGAAATGGGTACTGAGGCGGTGGGTGAGCATGTAAACTAAATGGATATTATTAGGTGTCACATTGAGCCAAAGCTATGATATGCCAGGCAAAGTCGTGGTGGGAGTTTGAAACCACCAGCAAGATTTGAGACCACATAGAAAGGTGAATAGTATGACAAGCTGCCACCAAATGAATGGTGGTGATGGGCCTTCCAAACTCTGCCAATAGTTCTTATGAGACCCCAGGCAAGTTGTGTAACTTCTCTGAGTTTCCGGGTTTTTTTTTTTTTTTTTTTTTTTTTTAGTACATAAGTTGATTGAATATGGCAATCTCCACAGTTCCTTTATGACGTTAATTCTATCCTCCAAACACATGATTGTCTCAGATAGAAAATACTTCAGAATAGTAAACTAGTACCAGATGAACCACTGACCTCACTCTGCAAGTGTCGACAGTATTTCTGAGCACATGCATCTGTATGCATTGTGTAGGTGTTGTGGACACAGTGAGGAAACAGACACAGATTCTGCTTCATGGACCTTATGAATAAAACACATTGATTAAATAATCACCCAAATGTCTAACCATGAACTTTGGTAAGTGCTACAAAGGGTGAATATAGAGAGCTAGAGCAGCACTAACAAGGGGCTTGGTTGCTCTGAAATGAGATCAGAGCTGGCTTTTCTGAGGAAGCCCAGAGAGTTGGAGAATAAGTAAATAAAGATGAGGAAGAAGAACATCTCTGGTACAAGGCTTGGTTTTGGCAAAAGTCATAGAAGTACTTAACAGTCATCATCAAAAATATACTCACTTAGAAACTTTTATGTTGTGCTCTTTCATTGTAGGTTAGTACGTAACCCATAAATAAAGGGAAATACCCTGGCATGCTCCAGTCCTAACAACTACACAACACAGAGACTATATGTATGTGGAGGCACAAAATAAAATATTTTGGTGGAAAATTCTTCCTGGAACCCATGGAGAGACAAACAGGAATAACAGAAATGTTACTTGCACAAATGAGTACTGGTGTGTGTGTGTGTGTGTGTGTGTGTGTGTGTGTGTTTGTATGTGTGTGTGTGAATACTTTAGTACTTAAAAAGATTTATTTTTTTGCTTTCCCTCCAACACCATCCAATATCTCTTCCCTGGGTTTGTAGTGATTGTATACCAGTACTGGGATACTTAATCTGACTTTTCCTGCAAATATTGTATGTACATATATACGAGCAAATTCTCATCAAGGAGACCTGGCCTTTGGGCTATGTTTGTGAGCAAGGTTTAGCCATTAGCTATAATCGTGCTTCCAAAAGTCCAGGCATCTCAGAGAAAAGAGAAAACTCTTGATTATTTGAATATGATTGAAATATGCTAGCACTGAAGTTAATTATTTGACTCAAAATGCAGTAGTTTGTCAGTATCCAGTCTATCAGTATTCATGGGGGATTGGTTCCAGGGCCCTCTGTGGATACCAAAATCCATGGATACTCAATGCTGTTATAGAAGATGGTACAGCATTTGCATATAATCTATGTATATCCTCCCAACAGACCAAAAATGACCATCCAAGTATGAGTGGCTGTACAAGGATATTAATGGGCTGGATGTGTATTGACTGGTTTGGAAAATGCAGGAGAGTAATAAATGCATTTTTGCTATGTGGATAAAGTAATAAGTTGTCTATATAATTTTCAGTTAACTGTAGTATCATGAAGTTGTAACTTCAGATCAATAATATTAGTGCATTGTAAATGCATTTTTATTTTCTATTTTTATCAAGTTTAAAGGTTTAAAGTTCATTCATATTGGCATTTTTTACTCATTTTCAGGTAGCTAAAAACATAATTTCTTACTCTTTTGTTTTAAAATATCATTTTTAAAAAGATAGTAATAGTGTAGATGGTTTTTAAAAATCGCAACAGTATAAAAAGATACACAGTGAAAAGTGAATTTCCATTTCACTTTTGTCTCCTAGTCCTTCTGCTTACCAGTTCTCTCCAGAGGCAAGTTATTTTCCCAGTTTCTTATACTTCATGTCCACACATATTTTTAAATTTTTTAATTAACAAAGTAATATACTCTATAGACTGTGCTGGATCATCCCTTAGTCAGTTAATATAATTTGCGGTTAGTTTCATATAACTTTCTATAGCTTTTTCTTATTCTTATTAAAAGCTGTGGAGTATTCCAATGCATGGATGCTGTAAAAAAAGTAACAGTATACATATATTTTTAATGCATTTTTTATAGTATTTCTTTAAGAAAAATTTCTAGAAGAAAAATTTCAGTGTAGGGCATTTGTGTATTTTAACTTTGAAAATATTGTCAAATTGACCTCCAAAGTTTAAATCAATTTATAACATCATCAATTATGTATTGTAGTGTATATTTTCTTACCTTTTTGTCAAAATAATATAATAGTCAAATTTCAAATATTTGCCAGACTGATAGATGAAAAAAGAAGGCATTTTCTTGTAGTCTTAAAGTGCGTTTCTCTTATTGCCATCAAGTTGAACATCTTTTCACATGTTTGAAGGTCGTTTCCTTTTCTTTGTATTGTCTGTTCATATTCTTGGCTCATTCTTCTTTTGGGTTCATGTTCTGTTTTAAAAGTAAAACAATTCTCGAATGAAACAAACTGGTGTTGATTAAAGGTTATAATGATTTCTGGTAAGAAACAAGAATTTTCCCTACTTAGCTTCCTTTTATACCACATCCAAAGGGAGTCACACAAGTCTATGTTATCTATAATTAGTGTTTTTGTGATCTATCTTCCCTATTCAATAACCAGTTACTGGCTCAAACTCTAAATTAAAAACTTTGGAAGTTCAGGTCCAGGGTAGAGGGAAAAATAGAGTAAAATCTCTTTTTTGTAACAGTGCTAGTCCTAAAATGATTAGAATAATAGTAAAAACAGAAAGAAAACTAACAAATTTTAATTCATGCAGAACAACGGAAAATTATGCCAAAAAATACATTTGAAACAAGAATGGAATTTGGAATTAAAAATAAAGTATACACACACACACACACACACACACACACACACACACACACTTATTTGAGTAATTTTAAAGTTGAGTCTCATTGCCTTGGAAAAAGGCACTTACCAAATAAGAACTCTTGCTTTGGCTCAAAGAACATGTTTTAAATGAGACAGATGTTTGATGACCAGACTGCTTTTCTTGGGACCTGTGTTCTTTGCATATGCATAAAGTTTCATGAGGTTTAAAATATACGCTAAAATCCAAAGTAAAGTTCCTCAGAGGTGTGAGTCTGAGCTCAGTACCTTTGTGATTCTTTCTGTCAATAAGTTGTTGAAAATTTACAAAGATCTACACATGCACTTTGGTAAATACAACTGGTAGTAGACACCCCAGGAACATGAGGGCATTGAATGAATTGAACTCTAAAATTCTGTGTTTATATGATGAGGACCCTTAAGAGAAGCTCAATCCAAGCCCTGACACGTTTCCATGGGGTGGTTAGTGACAGCCTGCAGAAACTTTTTTTTTTTCCTGTATAGAAAAGGCTACCAGATGTCTCACAAGTATGCTTTTTGGGAAATCTGAGATGTCAAACACATGTCATCACTTAAGGAGCATTGCTGTCAACTGAGTTAGAGTCTTGGTAAGCATTATTATTATTATTTTTTGCTTTTATCTGTGTTATTTAACTAGCAGCTCTTAAAAGGAAAACAAAGCTGGAAGCAGCCTTGAGGCATATTTATTGGGATAGTCTCTGCTAAGGAAAGGCTTTGTTGTGGATTCAAGAATCCAAAACATAAAGGGATTCTAAGAATGTAACTGGTTATTCTGGTTTTCTTCATAATAGAACATTTGATATCATTAACTACATATGGAGAATTTATTGAATTGGATAATCCTTTATGCATTTTAAAATAAAAATATGTCTTTTCAGACTTCTAATGGTTTGTACTTTCATCCTATGTAAAATTTGGCCTCAAGCCACTATTTGATTTCTTGTGCTCAATCTTTATATTCTGAGTCTAAGAAGCTAAACTTTTCCTTGGCAAATTATTATTCTGAGTGTCCCAGTGCTACATGTGTGGCCTTCAAAACACTTGCTGGGTCAGCTTAGACAATAGTGACATACTGATTTTTAAATTTGCAAATAAAAGATTGTTTTCGGTTGGCTTATCACATTCATAAAAGTGATTTATCATATTTACACAATAATTTCATTGTTTGATCTTCTTTCTCTCCTTTCCACCTCTCTTCATCTACTTTGTCCTTCATCATTGGCTGATCTGCTGCCTGACCACTGAGACTCCTTAGCCCAAGGAGTTCCCTGCCACCCTCCTGCAGACGTCTTGTCTTCTCCATGCAGCTTTCCACTTCATTTTCCAATGTTTGCTCTTTTAAGTGGCCAGGAACGTTCTTGAACATTATTGGGGCAAGATGCCAAGATAACTGAAGGGAGTAGCATTATGATTATCCCGTTGAGAAGAGATTATCTTAAAGGTGTTTATACTGTTTGAAGTTTCTGCTTTTCATATTTTCTGGAGTGACTAAACTGTTCTTAGATATACAGTGGCTGAAGGACAAATCTTGTATCAAAGCAAATCTCACCTGCCTTGTTTTCTGTTGTTCTATTTTCTTCCCTGCATTTATTTATTTATTTATTTATTTGAGATGGAGTTTCACTCTTGTTGCCCAAGCTGGAGTGCAATGGCAGGATCTTGGCTCACTGCAACCTCTTCCTCCTGGGTTCAAGTGATTCTCCTGTCTCAGCCTCCTGAGTAGCTGGGACTACAGGCACAGGCCAGCACACCTGGCTAATTTTTTTGTATTTTAGTAGAGACAGGAGTTTCACCATATTGACCAGGATGGTCTCAATCTCCTAACCTCATAATTCGCCTGCCTCGGCCTCCCAAAGTGCTGGGGTTATAGGCATGAGCCACCACACCTGGCCTAATATCTTTTTAAAACAAAAATCTAAGCTAGTCATGCATGTGCTTTAAACCTTCCTCTGGTTCTTGCTCTTACTGTAAGAAAAAGCTTGGATTTGCTTCACAGGGCTTTCAGGTTGTCTGTGAGCTGGCATTTCTCCTTACTATTTACATACTCCGCTGGCTAGTCCTGTGGAGGAGTGAAGAAGTCATGGTTAAGAGCATGGACTCTGAAAACAGAAGTCCTCGCTATGGAACTCAGTTCTTTCTGTTCCACAGGCCTGATCTTAAGCAAGTTACTCAAGCTTTCTGTGCCTCAACGTTTTCATCCGCTCTTTGGAATAATAACTGAACCTATTCATGGGGTGGTTGTGGGAATTAGATGAGAAAACATAGGGAGAGATCTTAAAACAAGCCTAACATACAAGAAGTGCTAAGAAAGTGTTTCCTGCCGTAAACTTTATTTCAGTTCTTCTAAGATGCTAGCTCCTTTTCCTCTAGGCCTTTCTACCGGCTCTTCTTTCTTTCTAGAACTTTCTCTCTTTATCACCATTATCTGTATAATTTTTATACCTTCTTTGTATTAGGGATTTCAAGAGAAATGGAACCAATTGGATGTATGTATAGATAAAGGGATTTATTATGAGAAATTAGCTCATACAATTACGGTGATAGGCAAGGTCCAAGATTTACAGTGTGAACTGGCAAAGCTGTAGACCAAGGAGGGCTGATTGTTAGTTTCAATCTAAGTCCAAAGGACTGGGAAGCAGAAGAGTAATGTGGTTCTCCTCCAACGGCTGATAGGTTTGAGACTCAGGAAGAACTGATGTTTCAGTTCAAGTCTGATGGCAGTAAAGAAGCTGAGATCCCAGTTCAAACACACGCAGAAGAAATTCTTTCCTCCTGGGGGAAGGTCAGCCTTGCCTTTGTTCCAAGACTGCCCTTTTTCTCTGGCCTGTGAACTCTCTGAGCACAAGGATGTATTTATCTTGTTTTCCACTGTATCTTTAGTATCTAGTACAGTGCCTGGCACATGACAGGCATTCAATAAATACTTGTTACATAATTAGTCAATTGATTGAAAATTGTAAGCCTTTTCCATTTCTGATAATCTAGGTATTCAAATTATTCAAACTACTAGATAAAATACTTTGAAGTATAGTAAGCATACTAAACACAAAGATCATTCTGATTATATTTATGAGAACTGTTTAATAGTAATCACAGATTTTGAGTCTAATACTAAAACTGTCTTAGTGATAAGCATCTAGCAGAATACGCTGATGTTTATTAGTAGAAAGCATTATGCATTTTAAATTCAATCTAGTATTTATATCCTTTGGTAAAATGAACATAAATAAGCTAATTTTAGTTTACCTTGGCAAATATTTGATTCATTTTATAGATATATAAAAACTAGGAAGTTTAAGGCAGTTTAAAAATAAGCATCATCATATAATCTTAAACTTCATAAGTCTTCCCAACTTGAGCAAGAATTCTTTCTTTAACAATTCTTGAAAGATGGTATTTGTATTATCTTTCCACCAGTATATATCAGAATATATTGGGATTATAAATATATTTGAATCAGTATACAATACATATATAGATATAGATATAGATATATATCATTTAAAAATATCTGTATATATTTTTACTGTCCTCAAAACCTTCCAGCTGCCAAAGGTTTGTTTGGTAAGCTTTGATATTGATCTCTTCTTGGCTTTAGACTGAAAAAATACGGACAATTCTTGTTATTTGCAGTAGTTATATTCTGTAACATCACTGTGAGCACTGAATTAGTGAATACTGAACCATTGCTCCTAGCAGAAAAATAGGATCAGATTCCTGCAAGTCTTTGATTACAACATTTTTGTCATCCAATCAATATCTAACTTTTTTATGTGTTTCTGTTTAAAGACAACTTCTTGAATATACATTGTTGATTCATTAGCATTGAACTCATGGCTAACAGCATGGCAAATCATGCCTAATTCATCTCGCACATGTATTTTCTCAGTAAACACATCATAGTCTTTCTGCACTTAGTAATATTAGACAGCACTTCAGCCTATGCTTAGGAGCCATTTAAAAGAGCAAAATCACCAACAGTTTAAACAAGAAGGAAGAATGTTACCTTATTTGGCCTCAGGAATGTATGTGTCAAGCAACTCACATTTTTTTTTTTTTTTTTAGCTCATCACATGCATGTGAATGTCCACAAAATCTCTGTATTTTTATGGTGTTACAAATAAATTCTAGCATGTAGGCAAATTTGCAAATACAGAATCTGTGGGGATCAATTGTATAATATCTGTGCATGTTTCTTAAGGAGTTTTAGAAGGGATTTTTATAAATATTGCAGAGTTAGCCTTATAGTCATCTGTATGTGACTTCTACAGCAAATAGTTTCAACACACTGTCATACATGATATACATGCAGGCATGTAAGACTTGTTAAAACTCCCTTTTACTATGAAATTAAATTCTGCTTTTCTTCTTCAGTATTGGGGATATGTGTAGTCGATGGCTATGAAGATTCTAGTGTGATTAATTAAAAAATTCTGATGAAAAAGCTATCATACATTATTCTAAATTTGATTTTCAAAAAACTAGTGAGGTCATTTTTCTTATTTTCTACTTTAAAGATGAAGAAAACACTGAGGGTTAGACAGACTAGTTGTCTTGATCAAAGCCATTCTTCTAGCAAAGGCAATTCCAGGACAAAACTAGGTTTTCCATAGTCTACTCTATGCTCATTTTCTTCACCTTACCACTCTGTGGCCAGATAACCAGCTTATTCCAAGTCAAAGTCGTGGCCCCAATCTCAGTAACTTTCTATTGTAGCAGTTTCCAAAGCTTATAATCTATCAGAATCAACTGGAGGGCTGTTTAAAACCCAGATTTCTGGGCCCCATCCCCAGAGTTTCTGATTCTGTTGATCTCAGCTGGAATCCCAGGACTTGATTCTATAAGTTCCGAGGTGATAATGATACTGCTGGTCCAGAGACCACTATTGGGAATCATTATTCTATTTGAATCAAGTTCACTGGACAACATTTCCCAGGGAGGCTGGTGAAAGGAGAGAGGGTGGGCTCCTTATTCTGCTGCATTGTCACTAAGTTCTGCCACCTGTCAAAACATGCATGTGCAAATGCTTTCTCTACGATTGCCATCTTTGAGATATTTATTTAATTCTTTTAAATCACCTGAGAATAATTTTAAAAATTAATGTTTCTCAATGTAACTTTCAATATGGGACTGGCCAGGAACTCCTAATTAATGAAGCTATTAATCTCACGATCTAATATAGGTAAAAGAGAAACTGGTGAGCTTTTTATTAAGCAAATTTCAGAAGTTTAATTGTCCTACTAAGTGAGGGTAAGATTGTTGTTTAAAATTCTGCAAGCAGACACCACATGACCGACTTCTGAGACTGTCTCTCCAGAACAATCCCCAATGGTAGCATAAGCCTGTACCCATATGTACAGTATGATTTTGCTCCCTGTTCATTTTTGGAAGAAGAATCAGTGGACACCTGACCAAAGAGCTGATCAGGTCCCTGCCCCCAAAACTTGGAAATGGAGACAGAGGTATCTGTTAGATTCAGTTAGTTTCAGAAACTGATGTTTATTTGCAGGAGCAGGGGTGCCAGTCATTTACCTTTAGGTGCAAGGTAAAGCAGAGAAAGTAGCACAGAGATAGAGAGACAGACAGACAGACACATACACACACACACAAACTGGGTCCCCAGTGCTTTTCCAGTTGCTGGTTCCAGTTCCTAATGCATCCTGACTGGAGATCTGCAAGATACTACTGATACTTTTTAAGTTTCTCTCCATGATTCTTGCTAGGTTGCATGGGTTTTTCTTTTTGTACTCTAAAAGCACCTTGACTAAGAGAGTTTGTTAAATACATACTCTTCCTGACTTAGAGCACCACTGTTCCACAGGGACAGTATTATAATTGATAATGAATGGAACATTTGTAGTGCCACCTCTTCCAGAACTAGTTTACTGGACCTGAGGCTTACTACTTTCCTGCTTCAAATCTCTCATCTGTAAATAGAGGAGAGTTGCATTAATTATTTGTGAAGAGACTTTCAACTCCAATATTCTTGTGCTTAAAGAAAACGAAGTCAATGAAGTTTGTCTCTTATTGGGCTGGAATCACAATGGAAACTTTATAATCTTAGAGGCTTAGTATTGGCAGGGCAGCAGTAATCCAGTGAGGGATACTAAGGAGAGACCGAATTAAGGAAAGAGTCAAGGCTACTTGAACATTATCCCTAAAAATAGGAAAAACGTTTGGATAATTCCAAATTTATTCTTTGCTAAACCTCTATGTATTTTAACATGAGGTACATATTAGAATCACCTGGAGATAAAAAAAAAAGTATAAAATAAAAAACCCCACAAATAACAACTAATGCCCTGGGCATTTAAATGATAAATTCTAGGGGCTGAAGAGGGGCGGGCATAGGTAGATTATAAAGCTCTCCAGAGGATTACAATTAGAGCCAAGATTGGGAATCACTATTTGTCTTTGTGTTTGTTTTAAAAAGGATGTAATTAAGTTTAAAAGCTCACAGCTACATAGAAACATGATTAAGAAGTGGGAACACGCTGGTAAAAGTAGAGTTTCCGTAGACCTAAAAAAAGAAAAATGAAAATATAAAAAAGAGAAAAAAGTTGAGAATTATAAATGTCCTTTGGTCTGAAGACTTTTATAATAGTGACCTATGTTTTAAAATTTTTTAAGAATGCTAGAGTAAGATAGTAAAATATTTGACTTTCAAAAATCCTGGAGTTATCAAGATAATGAGAAATATGCTTTAGCATATTCTTTTAAAGAAGGTAAGTAAATGTAGCATATTTGTAAAAAGGTTTCTATTAAAAATGGTTTGAATAAAAAAGAGAAAGCTTCTGTGTCTAAGGTAAGGCTTCTCTCTGCTAAAATTCAGTAATAAAATAGCCTTAATCTCAATGTGTCAGCAAAGCAGTGTGCATGGAGCTGAGCACACGTTTTGCATGGAACTGAGTTTGCATAAAACTAAGACAATGTGGGACATCTTAGGGACCCACAAAAAATGACTCAGTTTTAGCCTTGGGAGATTTCATTGGAAAAGACCAATTTCGCTGGAAAAGACCAATGGCGTAAGAGCAAATTTTGTTGTACATAGTTTATGCTCTTCTTCTTTTTCATGATTCAGCTTCTCTCTGGTTTCTTCATCTCTTTCACCACGTACTCTCTTTCACTTTCGGTATCCCCTTTGCTTAATAGATTCTCCATGTTGTTTCTCAGGTGCATAACAGTTCTTTGTTTGTTTGTCTATTGCCGTAAAGGTCCTTCAGTTCTTCTTTTATTGACCTACTATATTTTGGGCATTGGGGGAACAGCAGTGAATAAGGAGAAAATTTCCCTTCTCTTTATAATTAAAATTTTTGTCAAAGAAAAAGACAACATGAAAATGATAAATAAATGATTATAGAATATGATACACACTAAGAGGGACACTAGAAAATGGATGTAATGGAGAGAGAAAATGGTGAGTTTCTTTAGATCACCGATTAAAAACTTGGCTGCAATTAGAACCACCTTTAGAAGGTTTTGTTTTGTTTTATTCTGATTTAATACTGATGCCAGGGTCCTGGCCTGAATTGCTTATCAGGGTTGGGAAGTAATCAGGTCAGCTGAAGTTTTTATTAGCTTCCTAGGTCATTTTGATACACAGTGAAGATTGAGAACTACTGCTTTAGAGGAAAACCTCTTGAAGAAGTTATTTGAGCTGAGTTTTGAAGGCAAAAGAAGCCAGCCACGTAATACATGGGGGAAAGGGGAGGTGATTGTTCCAGAGACAGGAAACAGCAATAGCAAAGCAATAGCAAAGTGGAAGAGACTTTGACATGCATGAGGAACAGGATAGAGGCCAGTATATTTGGAGCACAAAAGGGAGAACGGAGATGCAAAGACACAGGCAGAAAGTAGCTCATGCTAGAATTTGAATTTTAGTTTATAAGGAATTAGAAATTATTGAAGAATTTTAATCAGGTGAGTGACCTGATCTTCTGTACTTTTAAAAAGAACACTCTGAGAAGCCCGATGGTTCCCTTTGTAAGTGATCTGACCTTTTTATCTAGCTGCCTTTTGACTTAGCAGTCCCATTACTGAGTATATACCCAAAGGAAAATCATTTGTTGTACAAAAAAGACAGATGAACTCATATGCTCAGCACAGCACTATTCACAATAGCAAAGGATTCAACCTAGGTGCCCATCAACAGTGTAGAGATAAAGAAAATGTGGTACACATACATAATGAAATACTATGCAGCCGTAAAATGAATGAAATCATGTTCTTTGCAGCAACATGGATGTAGCTGGAGGCAATTATCCTAAGTGAATTAATGCAGAAATAGAAAACCAAATACCACATGTTCTCACTCATAAGTGGGAGCTAAACATTGGATATACATGTACATAAGGATGAAAACAGTAGATGCTGGGGACTGCTGGTGGGGAAGAGAGGGGCAAGGAGCTGAATGTACTGTCTGTTGGGTACTATGCTCAATACCTGGGTGATAGGATCAATCATACCCCAAAACTCAGCATCATACAGTACACACAGACAACATATCTGTACATATACCCCCCAAATCGAAAATAAAAGTTGAAATGATTTTAAAAATTAAAAAAATAAAAGAACACTCTGGCTGCTATATGGAAAGTGGATTTTGACAGGGCAACAGTAGTGACAGGGAGACTGGGTAAAGAGGCTATGATCTCAGTCCAATAGAGAGAAGATGGTAGCTTGGATAGGGTGGTGGCAGATGGGTGGAAGGAAAGCATGGATAAAGGCAATATTGTGAAAAGGGAACTGGTAGGACTTGCTACATAACTGATACCTAACTTCCTAAGAAACAGAATCAGAATAATGAATCTGCCATTCAAATATTGATAGACCATTTCCTATTCCCAATACACAGCATCATGCCATTTTATAGAAAACTGGTTTTCCCTGTGTCTAGTCAATAAATGAGTATGCTAGAATCTGGAGCTCAAATGAGTCATGGCTCAAGGTGTATCTTACATGAGACAAAGCAAATTAATTGATACAAAATGAAAAACTTTATATGGAGGCAGCTTATAGGTGTGATAGCTAGTCAGACTTTCTTAGATTCATTTTTAATGATCACTTTTGTAATAATAATTTTTTTTAGTGAATGACAGAACTCCTCAGACAAAGGTGTGTGCAAATGAGTTTTAATTACATTTAGATAAAACATGCATATTTCTAAGGAGGCAAGTACCTTTGTCCATTTCCTGCTGATGTAACAAAATACTATAGATTGGGTAACTTATAAACAATAGAAATTTATTTGGCATATGGTTCTGGAGGTTGGGAAGTTCAAAAGCATGGTATCAGCATCTGGCAAGGGTCATCCTATGGCAGAAGGCACCACATGGTGAGTAAGCATGTGAGACACAGACAAAATGGGAGCAAACTTATCCTTTTATTAGGTACTCCTGAGATAACTAATCCACTCTCTAGATAATGGCATTAATCATAATCACCTCATAAAGGTCCCACCACTTAATACCATCACAAGAATAATCAAACTTTTGCATGCATTTTAGAGGACACATTCAAAACATTGCACCAAGGTTTACTTGACTGGGAATGTATTTGATGGACCTTAGGCTTTCCAGCTAATCTGTAACTTTGTAAAGTGCACATGGTAGGTTGGTTCAAAAGACAGAAGAAAATGTTAATTGCTGTTGGATTGTTATAAATCAAGTTGGGAAGAAACAACTGAGAAGATACATTTTCTAATTTAGGCTGTCATATACAAAAATTCACATATGTTCAAAAAACCTTAAAATAATAATATCCCTATAAAATAACACCTGGAAAACATATTTTAATGTTTTCACTGAAAACTTACCACATCTTTATCTCCAGTTTCCAAATCTTAAAGTACTAATCCATGGCCATTTATTATTTGTACAATTTGAATGTGAAGGCCAGTTATTTTTGCCTGAGGCCACGTGGCCAATGCATACATTTGTGAATCTGCAGAGATCCAGTATCTTGATTCATTGACCTATGAAGTAAGAAATTCTTGATTTTTCTTTCTGTAAGTAGAGGAAAAGGGAAGAAAGAGAAAATATGAGAGCCTTAACAAAAATAATGTCTTTCATTAATAATGTATTTCAAAAATAATTTCTTTTTCCTCATGGATTTCTAAATTCGCTGACATGGATACCTTCCATGTGTTCTTAAAAAAGGATTTTTGTTAGCCAGAGAAACTTTCCATCAGCTTTCTTGCTTGCCAACATTATTAAGACCTCATGACATGATGTGTGTTAGCCCAATCAAAACAAACTCTACCTCTAAAAGTTTAGCAGTATATGGAAAAGCAGCTTAAATCATATATTTATTTTGCCACTTGTATTTTAACCTGATTTCTTCTTTCCTTTTTCAAGAATTATTAAGATATTACTTGGAAACCATACTAAGTACTGAACTAAAAAAGAAATATTGACTAGTTGACCAAGAACTATGTACAAATTCCCTTCTAGGTTGAGCCACTGACTCACTTTGTCTTAAAACATTCTGCTATGTCTTAAACAGAAAATCAATTGCAGGTGGAACGTTGTAGAGCTCAGATAACTTGACCAGCAATAGAGAAGCCAACAAAATTGATAATAGGACTATTTCCTTCCTCCTTGGTCTTCTCCTTTCCCTGTCTCCAAATGAATGTTTCAAAGTTCTTTTGTGGCAGGCTCCATCTTCCAATTTCTTTTCTTCTGTTCTTGCATGTGGCATTGCACTTCTTAGCAAGTTCTCAAGTTCTCATAGCACTCCCTTCTTCTCCTTCCTAAACTTGCTGAAATCTCAGCACACCAAGAAAATCCTTGATGAATTGAAAAACATTTACTGTCTCATTCAAGCCCCTTGGATGTGGCTCACACAGAGTGTGAATGAAATGATTTCATAGCACAATTCAAGGCTGTTATAATCATAAAGGATGTCTCATTGTGTGATGCACACATATCACAGAACCAGTGATTCTAGCATCTTGGAAAATAGTTTTACAGGTGGTGATTAACCTCCACATTTTCTTTAACAGCAAAAGATCAGAATGGCCTGTATAATCATTTCCCTTCATACAAGCCAGAGGGATAGAGCAATAAGAGTATAGAAGTGGAAAAGAAGTCTCAGCCTTCTAAAGAAGCCATTCCAAGGTAATAGGTATCTGCAGCCAACTTATTGCTAGTAATTCAATTAAAGGAGAGTGACTTCCTTATATGTTACAAACAAAAGTAAAACAATTGGAGATAAGGGAATATAGACTGTAATGTTTATACTTAAATTTGGACTTTAAGTTATCAGATAAAGACCAAAAATTCTCAATGAGTGTTGAAGACCTGGCATCAAGACATAGAAATTAGTAGGCAAAGGACATGAACAGATACTTTTGAAGAGAAGACACACATGCTGCCAACAAGCATGACAAAAACTCAACATCACTGGTCATTAGAGAAATGCAAATTGAAATGACAATCAGATACTATCACACAACAGTCAGAATGGCCATTATTAAAAAGTAAAAAAAATAACAGGGACTGGTGAGGTTGCTGAGAAAAATGAATGCTTTTATACTGTTGGTGGGAGTGTAAATTAGTTCAGCCTTTGTGTAAAGCTCTGTGGCAATTCTTCAAATAGCTAAAAACAGAACTACCATTTGACCCAGCAATTCCAGTACTGAGTATATACCCAAAGGAATATAAATCATTATGTCATAAAGACACATGTATACGCATGTTGATTTCAGCACTATTCACAATAGCAAAGACATAGAATCAACCTAAATACCAATCAATGGTAGACTGAATAAAGAAAATGTGGTACATATACACCATAGAATACTGTGCAACCATAAAAATAAACACAATCATGTCTTTTGCAGAAACGTGGATGGAGCTGGAGGCCATTATCCTTAGCAAACTAACAGAAAAACCAAATGTTGCATGTTCTCACTTCTAAGGGGGAGCTAAATGATGAGAACACATGGACAGATAGAGGGGAACACATGCTAGAGCCTATTAGATGGTCGAGGGTGGGAGGAGAGAGAGGATCAGGAAAAATAACTGATGGGTACTATGCTTAATACCTGGGTGATGAAATAATCTGTATAACAAACCTCCGTGACATGAGTTTACCTACATAATGAACCTGCACATGTACCACTGAACTTAAAAGTTAAAAAAAAGACAGAGAAATTGTTAAATAGATGCCCATGGATTAGAACCAGTAACCAGTGCAAAAGATAGTACAGGATTAGGAAACCACACTCAACCCAACAAAAGGGAAGGGAAATATGAATTGGACCAGGGAAGATTAGTTTCCCTGGTGTATTAGTTTCCTGTTGCTGCTGTAACAAATTACAATTTAGTGGCTTAACACATTTTTATTCTTTTACAATTCTGGAGATCAGAAGTTCAAAATAAGTCTCACTAGGCTAAAATCAAAGTGCTGGAAGGGATGAAGGGCTGCATCACTTCTGGAGGTGGTAGGGGAAAATCTATTTCTTGCCTTTCCAGCTTTTAGAGACTGCCTACATTCCTTGGATGTACTCTTCAAAGTCATCAATGGCTGATTGAATTATTCCAACTTCTGCTTTTGTCATCACATGCCCTTTGACTCTCCCTGTCTTGCCTCTTTCTTTCACTTAGAAGGATGCTTATGATTATGTTGGGTCCATCTAAGTAATACAGAAGAATCTCTTTGTCTCAAGATCCTTACCTTGATCACTTCTGCACTTTATAGGATCCAGAGATGAGGATTTGGACATATTTGGAGGCTGTTACTCTGACTGCCACGCGTGAATAATACATAACTAAGAGTTTCACCAAGTCCTCATAAGGAGGTTGCAAAATTAACCCAGGCTCTCATGATGTATTAATTGCAAGAGATTGCTTATGTAGCCATGTTTAAATTAAATGTATAACCAAGTGTTTACAACAGTAGTCATAGTTCAATCCTAAATGTGATTCAGAAGTGTCAAGGTATAACCAGGGTTCAAATTCATGAACCCCATCCCAGATTTGTTGAATCTATAACTAAAGGGAGGGCAGTGATCTTTATTTAATAAACTTCCCCAGAAAAATCTGATCCACGCTGAAGTTTGGCAACCAATAGCATAAAAAACAATAAGCATTTTGGGGGAACTCATACTGATAGAAGGATTCAAGTAGAATGTTTTTGGCAGATAAGCAGGGTGAGTTCAGTCATTATTGTAGAATAGCGATTCTGCATACACTCTTCTCCACTCTGTGTGTGTAGTCAAATGTCTAGCTTCAACCAGAGAGAGGATTATAAGTAAAACCAGAGAAAGCTGTTTGCCAAAACTTTGTGAAATACCTGAGCACAAGCAGCTTCACCCTGGGATGACCCCAAGCGACTTCCATTCTTTATTTTAGCCCATAGCTTCAGTATAGTGGCTAAAGTGTCTGGTGAGAAGTGCCTATGCCAGCGGATGTCATGGAATTTTGACAGAACAAGAATTAGTGGAGGCAATCATAGAGAATGTCAAAGGAGTATTTCCTTGGAAATGCTTGCAAGTTACTCAGCAGAGGACTGGATATCTCGTTGTGAAAAAGGCAGGCTTTGTTATCATTACTGTGGTCTTTGAGTCTTACAGAAACTTAGATTACATCTATATAGTTCATTCCTGAGTTTAGGTTCAGGCATCCTCAGCTAACCTTTACTTTTTTAACCTCTATAAGTCTTAAATTCTAGAATTCATTTAGATATTGCCAAAATAATTACTTGTACCAGGTAAGTCCGAGTTGAACTTGCTAGTACATTTTACTATTGAAGTTGAGCAACCTTGGTAGACAATATCCCTTACAGCAGTTACTCTTGTGTGAGTGAATCATGAATAACATAAATGGCTCAAAGTGTCAAGATGTAGATACACCAATGTTTCAGTTTACTTGCTATCAGAAAATATATTCTCTGCTTGATGAATATATTTCAAATTTTGTGTGCATGCATTATTCAATTTAGAATATTGCCTCTGTCTATAAAACTGTGTTCATTTAATTTGCATTTAAGAGTTTCATATGCTCGATAACTGCGCAGGCGCGGACAAGAACGGTCTTTTCCGAGGATCCGGCAACATGGCAGAGGTAGAGCAGAAGAAGAAGCGGACCTTCCGCAAGTTCACCTACCGCGGCGTGGACCTGGACCAGCTGCTGGACATGTCCTACGAGCAGCTGATGCAGCTGTACAGTGCGCGCCAGCGGCGGCGGCTGAACCGGGGCCTTCGGAGGAAGCAGCACTCGCTGCTGAAGCGCCTGCGCAAGGCCAAGAAGGAGGCGCCGCCCATGGAGAAGCCGGAAGTGGTGAAGACGCACCTGCGGGACATGATCATCCTGCCCGAGATGGTGGGCAGCATGGTGGGCGTCTACAACGGCAAGACTTTCAACCAGGTGGAGATCGAGCCGGAGATGATCAGCCACTACCTGGGCGAGTTCTCCATCACCTACAAGCCCGTGAAGCACGGCCGGCCGGGCATCTGGGCCACTCACTCCTCCCGCTTCATCCCGCTCAAGTAGCGGCTCTGCTAATAAAGGCACACAGATCTCCAAAAAAAAAAATACATTTATCATGTACCATTAAGAATATTGTTAGATAACCCATTGTTAGAAATATACTATTTTATGTAGAGATACTCTCTACAAATTTCGTCTCTTATGCATATACTTCTGTATGAAATAATCTGTACAACAAACCTCTATGACATGAGTTTACCTATATAATGAACCTACCCATGTACCACTGAACTTAAAAGTTAAAAAAAGAGAAATTATTAAATAGATGCTCATGGATTAGAACCAGTAACCAGTGCTGGTAAGAATTGTGACTCATTATGTTTTTGTTAACACTAGGTCATATTCTTCATGAATTAGTTTCTTAGGTAGTAACTACTTTGCAGTGTAGTTACTGTGAAAATTTGAATTTCACACAAAGAGGGAAGAACTAATTTAGAGCATTGAAGGAGGAATTCTATTGAAATACAAAAAGGCACAATGCTTTTTTAAAAGTGGCAGATATTTGGGTTGGAGAAAATGGATTATCTGGGTGAAGAGGAAGTATGAATAATGCTGAGATAGTTTCCAAATAATCTTTGTTTAATTTACAATTTGTCCTTGAGCATCCCTGAAGGAAGGAGCTCACCATAAATCTTTGAATACATCCTTAATATGCTTCTTAAAGCATGTTTTAGGAGCCAATGATATAGTGTTTAAAATCTGGGCATATGAAGAAGCTAAATGGTGGCATAGGAGAGAGATGCATTTGGTTTGGTGAAGGTCATTGGTTCAATAATAAAGAGAATGTCCAGGGAAACCCTTAGAAAAGTGTGTAGGTAATTCTCTTTAGTATGGCTTCTGGCTTTTTGCATTCTTTATTATAATTTTTCCTTAATGCCGAAGAAAATCTTTTCTAACATTTAGACTTGATTCTTAGATTTAGAACTAGACATTTTTAATGATGTCATTAAGGTGATAGATTATTTTGGAGGCCACGACAAATTTTACTTACAAGTGGAAAGAGTTGGAATTATAGGGTACATATAAATAAAATCCATCTAGTGTTTATGTGAGCTTGTGTTTATAAAGGCAGTTCCCACCTTACACACTGTATTTCAAAAATTCATTTTGAAGTCATTTGCTTGGAACCTAGAATTCATTTTTCCTTAAAACCAAGTGTTCTGTAGAGTTACTGTGTTCCCAAACCTACTCTCAAAAGCTTTTTTAAACAAAACCATGCCAGATATATACATGAATATTAACAGCATTAAGAAAATAGCTATCAGGTAAAATGGGGCTTTCTGGAAAAATGAGTTTGAGTGCCAGCTGGGGATTCTGGAGCCTCCTATTCTAGAAATGAATCTGTATAGATTAAAACCAAGATGGTAGGAGGCAAGTCTCTTCCTTGCCTTTTCAGCTTCTATAGGCTTCCTGTATTCCCTATTTTGTGACTGTTCCTCTAACTTCAAAGATGGAAACATCAGACTGAGTCCTTTTTCTGTGGCTGTCTCTCTGGTTCTTCCTCTCTTGCCTCTGTACTATAAGCCCTCTTGCATTTGCATTGGGCCAACATGGATAATGCAGGATAGCTTCCTCATCTCAAGGTTAACTGATTAGCAACCTTAATTACAACATAACATTTAATTCCCCTTTTTATATAACCCAATATATTCACAGGTTCCAGAAATTAGGACGTGGACTTCTGCCTACCATGGGAACTGCCCAGTAAAGTTAAATTTGCTTATGTTTAATGGCTTTACGATTTCATTGCTGGTGGAAAATAATAACATGTTCAAAGGAATTTATATAAGACAGTTGCAGCACTGTGTGATAATTTTAACACCACATTTTTTGGTAAGTTTTATTTATATATTTACATTTAAAAAATATGCATGGAACCTCTATTTTGAGTCAGACAATGGTCTAACCTCTAATGTTACATTTGATTAAAATACATATTATAACTGAAAGCTACTTAATTTAGAAGATCGAATGTCAAGGTTTTTGTGAGTTATAGCTATGAAAAGTAATTTACCCAAACTGATGGAGTGTTTTTTCGTCTTTAATGTCTGTATCACTTTTTTTATTTTAGAATTTTCTTTAAAAATTTGTATTTCATTTTATTTCACCATATAAATATAGACTTAATTTTCATTTTAAAATTTTCTTTAAAAGCTAGTCTCTAAAAATAACTAATTTTCTCCTATATTGTTCCATGTATGCTGTGTTTTAATTACTCTATTCTTCTTTCACTTAAAATAAGTTAGTGAATCTGAATATGTGAAAAAATTTTAAGTAAGCTCTTTATGGATCAAATGAACTACAAAGGGAAGCAAATATGAAGTGCTGAAACTATAAAAAGCAAGGGTAGATTTAAAAAAATTAGCTTTAAAGGAGTGACTAAAATATCATACAAAGGTTGAGAAGAATCCTTTTCGGGATAAAGATAGACAAATATTAACAATCAGTAATTCTTAAAATGGCAAAATATTCAGTTAAGCACTTAATCATCAACTGTGACAACTTGGAGTTATGTTAATTTATAGATTCATTTATCTATTTATTCACTTAACAAATATTTGTTTTGTTATTGCTCTTTTCTATTTTGTTTCATTTATTCAACATATATTTCAGGCTACAAAAACAATGCCAATTAATTGTAACTTAATGTACAGAATTAACTAAAATATAACATTTATATAAAGACATAGAATGGTGGTATGTTCTTTTCTTTTTATGGGCATTCATTAAGTAAAAACATTTCTTAAAGGAGAGAGTGATTTTATATCTTGGAGAATTCTTTCATAGAAAACACACATTTTCAAAATAAATACTTAGGCCCCTTTAAAGGATCTTTTAAACATAAAAATGACAGAATATCAATGCAAGAGACTAATAGATTTGGGCAGATAAACAAAAACCTTTTATACATCATAGCATTTAAATTTAACATTAAAGAGCTGAGTAAAAATGCTTTCCACAAATAAGTTAAATGATTAATATTCTAATTGATAAAGAGCATCTATCTATCCATTCATGCATCTATGTATCATCTATATAAACCTCTGTAAAATGTGTCTTATTCTGTTTTCTGCTGCTATAGAGCAACATATAGCTATATCTGAGACTGTGTAAGTTAGAAAGAAAAAAATTATTTTTTGCGGTTCTGGAGACTGGGAAGTTCAAGGTTGAGGGGTGGCATCTGGTAAGGGCCTTCTTACTGGTAAAGAGTCTTTGTAGAGTTTCAGTGTGGCACAAGACATCACATGGTGAGAAGGCAAGCCTGCCTGAAGCCTTGGGGGCCCAATACCTGCACCAGTGAGCCCAGGATGCTGGACATGGAGTCAAAGGAGATTATTCTCCAGCTTTAAGACTTAAAGTAGTTTTCCCTGTTGGGGTTTGGACTTACTTGATACCTAATTCTACTTTTTCTTTCTCCCTCTCCTCTTTCTCCTCCTCCTCTACCTTCACACCACTTCTTCTTCTCCTCCTCCTCCTCCTCCTTCTTCTTCTTCCTCTACCTCTACCTCTTATTCCTCTTCCTCTTCTTTTCTTTATTCTTTCTTCATCTTCTTCTTTTTTTTATTGGAGGGATGGCTATTTCTCCCTGATGGAATGGGAGTGTTTGTTCTATTCCTGTCTCACAGTTGTATTTTTGGAAGTATTTTGGAACCTTTGTTTAATTTCAAAGGTTCAAAACTGAAGGAGAGTTTACATCAAGATGAATTGTACCTTGAGTATCACTCATATCTGATACAGATGAAACTCTGGACTTTGAACTTTTGAGTTGGTGCTGAAATGAATTAAGACTTTGGGGATGTGAGGGTAGAATGAATGTACTTGCATGCGAGAAGATATGAGTTGTAGGGGGCCAGGGGCAAAGTGTTATAGTTTGAATAGTTGTCTACTTTGAAACTTACATTGAAACTTAATCCCAAATGTAACAGTATTAAGAGGTGTGACCTTTTAAAAGTGATTGGGTCATGAGGGTTCTGCCCTTATGAATGGATTAATAGGTTAATGAATCAATAGGCTATCATGGGAGAGGGTTAGTTATCACAAGAGTAATTATGTTATAAAGTCCAGCTTGGCATGCTCTAGCCCTCTCATCCTGAAATGTCCTTAATCGCGTAAATAGTCAAGGACAAGTATAAACAATGCAGAAAATAGACATTTCTAACTGTTACAGACTGTATGTTCATGTTCCCTCAGATTCACAGATTTAAACCTAATCCCTAGTGTGATGAAGAGGTGGGGCCTTTGGGAGTTAATTAGGTTAATTAGGTAATGGAACCTTCATTAATGGGATCAGTGACCTTGTAAGAAGAGACACAAGAGAGAGGATCTCTCACTATGTGAGGATACAGCAAGAAGGTGGCCATCTGCAAACCAGGAAGAGAGTCATCACCAGTAATGGAATCACTGGCACCTTGATCTTGGACATCTCAGTCTCCAGAACAGTAAGAAATAAATTCCTATTGGTTTTTTTTTGTTGTTGTTGTTGTTTTTTTTTTTTTTTTTTTTTTTTGAGACAGAGTCTCACTCCGTCACCAGGCGCTAGGCTGGAGTGCAGTGGCGTGACCTCGGCTCACTGCAACCTCTGCTGCCCGGGTTCAAGCAATTCTCCTGCCTCAGCCTCTCGAGTAGCTGGGACTACAGGCGTGCGCCACCACGCCCAGCTAATTTTTTTTGTATTTTTAGTAGAGACGGGGTAAATTCCTATTGTTTTACCACCTAGTCTGTGGTATATTTGTTACAGCAACCCAAACTGATTAAGACACTAGCATGTTTTAAAATTTCATTGAAACAACTTTCCCAGAAAACTAGTAACAGACATAAAGAATTTTTAAAATGTTTATACTGTTCTATCATGTATGCCAGGAAGCAAGTACTAGAGCAGGAATTTTTCATGTATTTTGTAAATAAATAAACAGAGATGCAAAGTTTTTCAAACTTTCAGCTATCGTTGAAAGTCTCGTACAAAGAAATTCAAATATTTATGTACAAAGATGCTTATTACAGTGGTGCTTACAATAGTAAGAAACTATAAATAAATATTTAATGAAAATTAATAAATACAATAGTTACATAAAATGAAGTAAATATGTAAATAAAATATAAGTACTAAAAATAAAAATTTTTAATTTTTATAGAAAATACCCAACATACAAAAGATTAGAGAATAAACATATAAAGATTTCATATGTAGTCATCATTCAGCTTGAACAGATATCAACTAAACACCAGCTTATTTTTATTATTTGCTTATCCACTGGCCTCCCCTGCTTCCACCTTGATTATTTTGAAAGAAATCTCAAACATCATATTACTTCACCATAAATGTGAATGTAAAGATTTGAAGTATTTATGATAAAAGCTGAACATTTTTATAGTACAACAAGAGAAAAAGCAAACTATAAAATGGCATATGAAATAGTATTCCAATTACTTTTAATGTGTGTGTGTGTGTGTGTGTGTGTGTGTGTGTAGCAGAAAACAAATTGGTAGTAGTAGACAAAATTTTGAGACGGATTTAACAGAGAGTTGTGAATTTATATTTGTTTGTATTTTTCCAGTTTTCTGTAATGAATATGCACTTTATGATTAGCCCTAAATATTACTATATAAATAAATGTATATATTTGATATGGCTTAAATATATCTTTGAGAAGTTTATGTGTTAGAAGCTTGATCCCCAATTCGGCAGTGTTGAGAGGTGGAACATTTGGGAGGTGATTGGGTTTATGTGGACCCTGCCCTCATGAATTGATTGATCCATTCATGGATTACTAGATTAATGGGGCGATAGGTAAATGGGTTATAACAGGAGTGGGTGAGTTATCATGAGAGTGAGTCTGTGGTACAGCCAGTTTGGCTATCTCTCATAAGTCGCCTCACTGTGGGATGCATTGTGCCAACACAGGACTCTTCAGAGAGTTCCCACCAGCATAAGGCTCTCAAGAGGTAGCCATGTGACCTTGGAATTGCCAGCCTCCAGAACTGTAAGAAATAAATTTCTTTTCTTTATAAATTATCCAGTCTCTGGCATTCAGTTATAGCCGAAAAAACAAGCTTAGACAAAAATTATACTTTAATAAAGCTGTTAAAAATAAAATAAGTGGTTATCTTTTAGGTAATGCCATTCAATGAAGTTATAAGTATGAGGAAATATTGTTAAAAGAGGAAGTGAGTTAAAAAAATATATAACTTTAGCTGTCATTTAAAAAGTGAATAAAAATACTTTGTGTTTTTATAAATTAGCTCATGCTTCCTCATTTTTGGGGAGAACAGAATCTAAGGTAAATAACACAAAATTAGCTTCCCCATTATAGATATACTGTTTTTCAAAACTGGGGAATAAATATGTAAATCCATTTTAAGGCTGTAATTGGCCCTTAATGCCATCAAAAACCACTAGAAAAACATATTGATAAAGCAAATCAGTTAATTAGACTTACTACACGAAGGGAGAACACCAATGTGCTAGAGATTGTCAATAAATTCTCTAAAGAAGGAAGTTTCAGGAAGAAAAATATACAGGGCTTTGGGTGGTTTTAAGGCAGATTTTGCAAGATGGAGCTGTTTGAGATTGGTCAGGGTTTAGAGCATAATAGCTTTGGTTTGGTGGGCATGGCAAGGAAAGAGTCCAGAAATGAACTATTAGTCTTAATAAGCTATTTTTGTTGTTTCATAGTTTTATCTTCCAGACCATGTAGAGCATGTATTTACTGCAGCAAGTAGCTAAGTTACTTATATATATATATATATATAAGTATATATATATATATACTTATATATATATATTTATTTATATATATATAAATATTTAAATATAAATATATATATAAATATTTAAATATAAATATATATATAAATATTTATATATATATATATTTATATATATATATATATATTTTTTTTATTGCATTTTAGGTTTTGGGGTACATGTGAAGAACATGCAAGATTGTTGCATAGGTACACACATGGCAGTGTGATTTGCTGCCTTCCTCCTCATCACCTATATCTGGCATTTTTCCCCATGTGGTCCCTCCCCAACTCCCTACCCCCCGCTGTCCCTCCCCTTTTTCCCCCCTGACAGACCCCAGTGTGTGGTGCTCTCCTCCCTGTGTCCGTGTGTTCCCATTGTTCAACACCTGCCTATGAGTGAGAATATGTGGTGTTTGATTTTCTGTTCTTGTGTCGGTTTGTTGAGAATGATGGTTTCCAGGTTCATCCATGTCCCTACAAAAGACACAAACTCATCGTTTTTGATGGCTGCATAATATTCCATGGTGTATATGTGCCACATTTTCCCTGTCCAGTCTATCATCGATGGGCATTTGGGTTGGTTCCAGTTTTGTTTAGCAAAGAAACAGGAAAGTATCTTTGGTCCTTGGACTTTCTATCCCAGGAGCAGTAAAGTAAATTGGGTTCATTTCTTATTTTAAGAAGTTTAAAATGAATTCAAGGACAACACAATTGTGTTCCTCTAATTCTTTTGTTCCATACAAATTTATATTCTAACTCCTTATAATTTTGTTTTTAAAATTTTATTAATAGAGACAGGGTATTACTATGTTGCCCAAGCTGGTCTCAGACTCCTGGCCTCAAGTGACCCTGACACTTCAGCCTCCCAAACTGCTGAGATTATAGGTAGAAGCCACCATGCCCAGCCTCTATTTCCTTTTTAAATAGTCGAACTCTCATCATTTTATTCATTTAATTCATCTCTTGTGTTTGCAGCATTGTGCTAAGTCGAACTGCCATCATTTTATTCACTTAATTGTTACTATAAAATATCTAACTCAAAAAAGTAGTACTATTTGGCAATAATAATGTTGTATTTATATTTTTCAATTTGATTTTATTTTGCCAGTTTACTGTCACAGTATATTCTTTCCTTAGAAAGGACAAAAAGGCTTTATAGCCTGGGAACTGAGGCAGAGAACTTTGGAGTTACTTTCTCTCCATCCCACATGTTTTTTCTTTATGCAAGCAGAGAAAAAACTCTCTAGTAATAGTAACACACACACACAAAACCAAAACCGTACTCATCCTGGTTCTTAGCTTCATGCTTCTTTCCTTCAGCCCCAGTGCAGAAAGTACCGGATATTTGCATACTCAAGTCACTCACCTTTTGTAACTGCTTGAGGGATAATACTAACGAAAAAATATGTTTCACGAGCCATGTTTTCACTCCTGAAACATTCAGTGTAGTTTATTGCTTTCCAAGTGTGTGGTTTGAGGAAACACACATCTTTTCTTTAAAAAGCTGTAGTTTTGCTGAAAATAAATTTGGCCCATAAAAATTATAGGAGAAACTATTATTTCTTGGCAGCTCTGAATGTATAGCTTTAATTTCAATAAGAGTCCTATCTCAGATTATTTATTTATTATCTTGGTCATTCAGTAAGTATTTTCTGCACATCTGTGTCTGCCTATTTGAGGCGAAGAGGATATGGCAGAAAAAAAAATTCTGTTTTCATGGACCTTACATTTTAGTTGAAGAAGACAGATGATATATAAATAAAATAGTTAAATATATAGTTTGTCACCTGGTAATAAGTGCTTCGGAGGAAAGCAAATAGAAGAGGAAGGTAGAAAATTGTTGGGAAGAGAGTTAACAGCTTTAAAAAGGGTTGTAGGGAAGGCCTCGTTGGGAAGGTGATTTTAGAAAAGACTTGAAGAATGTGAGGAAACTAGCTCTTTAGATTTCTTGGGGAAGAGGGTTCTTTCTGTTCAGTTACACAAAGCAGCAACAACATAAATGTTTCTCTAAACCTTCAGTCTGATTCACTTTGACAGATATGCCTTTCAGATGATTACCAAACCATTTGAAACTGATTTCCTTCTCCCCCAGAAAATTGCCCTAGTGACTGAGAGCTTATATATTCCTGGAACTGAGGACATGAATGAGGATTGATGTAATTTTCATCTGTAATATTTCCAGAGAGGAATTGGGCACATCTTGACATTTAGGGAACAGTAGTTAGTAGTAAATGTTTCTCCAGAGTTTTTAGACTCCATCATCACTATTTATTATAGATTAGAAATTCATCTTGGTGGTCGCTGGTCCAGACAGTGAATCACAAACCAAATATCAGGCCCTCCCCATCAAAAGAAGAGATTTTTCTGTTTCTGGTGTCTAAGGATTATTAAACATTTGAGAGAAATTTATGTTACCTTAAATACATACAATCAACAAAATATTAAGCTGTTATGTGATTTTATTTATTTCTTTGAGAAACAATGAAAACTTCTCATTTGGTTTTGAAACTTACTATTTGGAACTTTATGATACAGGATATTATACGTTAACCTGAGTCTATCTTCCCTCTTGAAAAAGGATCTTCAAATAATGAACTTTTGCCAACTCTGAGGCTCTGTGTATTCCTGCTCTGAGCTTCCAATAAGAACACCAGACCCCTAAGAACATTAATGAAACAACAACAATGTATGGAGGTTAAATTCAGAGAGACATCTGCCGTAACCAGCACAGCAGCTGGTTGAAAGCTGCGGAAGAGACTGAACTGATTCAATGCGTGTCAACAACAATTTGTTGCTATTGTTGTTGTTTGTTTTATTTTAATTTCTAGGATACATGTGAAGATATGCAGGATGTGCAGGTTTGTTACATTGGTAAATGTGTGCCATGGTTTGATAGGTGATTTGCTGTACCTATCAACCCGTCATCTAGGTATAAAGCCCAGCATGCATTAGGTCTTTTCTTGATGCTTTCCCAATCCTCACTCCGCGACAGGCCCCAGTGTGTGTTGTTCCCCTCTCTGTGTCCATGTGTTCTCATTGTTCAGCTCCCACTTATAAGTGAGAACATGCAGTGTTTAGTTTTCTGTTCCTGCAGCCCAACGGAATATATATCATTTTATTGTAAAGATACATGCACGTATATGTTCATTGTAGCACTATTCGCAATAGCAGAGTTTTAAACAAGGAGTTGCTTTAAACTTCTTTATCAGATAATTAGGATTAGAAAATGCCATCACATAAAAGGATGTCTACTCACACTAGACTGTGTCTTTGTAAATAGATGGTCCACCTCAAAGAGTGGGCATCAGTGGGCATGTAAGTGATCACATATTTTACTTTACTGGCAAATAAAAATGGGGTTACCTATTTTCCTACTATGAAAATGTAAGCATTCTACTAATTTGTATGCTTTCTCTTATTTACTACTTTTCAATAGGAATGAAGTACCTGGAATCACAGGCCTACCTTTGGTTTCTTTGGGACAGCTTTCCAAAAATGGTGTCAGTCACTTAAAAAGATATCTAAGCTCTTACAGTGCTAGGCACGGTAGGAAAGATAGAGCAAGTCATTTATTGGTCATAAAGACCTTAGTGTGAAACGGTGAGTGGAGAAGGGAGAGAGTTTGCAGACTTCCTTCTAAGTAAGACTCAGACAGCAAGCAATAGAAGCTTAATGGAAAGGAAGACTGCAGTCACATTTGTTTTTTATTTTTTCTTATTTTGCAGTGACATTGATTCGAAAAAGACATTTGAGAAATATGTAGAATGTACCTAGGTTTGCAGTTTGCTTCTGGTATTCACTAACAATGTGATTTAAGGCAAGTTTCTCTCACTGGAGTGCAATGGTGTGATCATGACTCATAGCAGCCTCAAACTCTAGGCTCAAGCAATCCTCCCTACTCAGCCTCTCAAGTAGATGGGACTTACAGGCACACCATCATGCCTGGCTAATTTTTTACATTTATTTTTTGTAGAGGGTCTCACTATGTTTCCTGGGCTAGTCTCAAACTCCTGGCCTCAAGCTATGCTCCTGATTTGGCTTCCCCAAATGCTGGGATTGCATGCATAAGCCATCACCTCAGTCTAAGGTGAATTTCTTAACTGATCATAGCCTTATCATTTCTTCATCTGTAAAGCGAGCACAGTCTTTCTTAATGTGCATTGAAGTTACAGGTAATCAAGAGTGCATGCAAAGCACTTGGCATTTTGTCTGGACAAGATGGTAAATATTGCCATTATTAAGAAAGATTAGGAAGGGCACCTCACAGGCTTGAGGTCAGAACGCCTAGCAAATGAAATTACAACATCTGAGTTAGGACTGGGCTCTAACACTAGTTAGCTGGGTGCCAAGGAAAACTTAGCATAGAATGGATTTTGTGTGCTGTTGAAATGCTACATGGTGTGGTGATATTTACTGCCCCAATTTGTTGTTGTGTGAAGAAAGTAAGGTGTAATTCTAAATATCAAAGCCCTTTAGAAGGCAATTATCAGCCATATGAATCAAGAACACTGGCATATAGAGAGCAATTTGAAATCTGTATTTGGCAGGTGTGTCTTGGAGAATCTCTAGGAAGAATATGTGCTCTTAAAAACTTTAGAGGACCTGAAAAAAGTGTACCTTGTTGCCCCTCTGAAGGCTTCCATACCTCCTCTTCTTTCCTCAGATCCTCAGATGGGGCATGGATGGCTTCCTTTTGTCTCTTCATTACCAGGATAGTATTAATACTTCGGTGTTCTTAACTATCCTTATCTTTATCATGTGAGAAATTTATTAGTAAAATTTTCACTAGGTAGGATTACAAGATAGTCTACCTGTGGATAGAATTGCAGCTTATATAATACAGTGAGAGAATGGAAAGGGGAGATAAGGAAGCAAGGAAGAGGGAAAGAGGGAGACAATGATTTTTTAAATTTTAAAAAATTATTTTATTTTGTTTTGAGACAAGGTCTTATGTCACCCAGGCTGGAGTGCAGTGCTGTAATCAGCTCACTGCAGCCTCGACCTCCTGAGCTCTAGTGATCTTCCCACTTCAGCCTCTCTAGTAGCTAGGACTACAGGGGCATGCCACCACACCCAGCTAATTTGTTGTTTTTCTGCACACAGGGTCCCACTGTGTTGTCCAGGCTGGTCTTTAACTCCTGGGCTCAAGCAATCCTCCTGCCTTGGCCTCCCAAAGGTTGGCATCAGCTACCACAATTCAAGAAAATGAAATAAATTAACAAAATTATTAGGTTAAACAGTGACTTTTTTTCAGAAATTGCTTTTAAGTTTTTAGCTGTGTGCATTAGAAGGGTCTAATAACATTTCTCTTTTATAGGAAAAAGATTGAAAACTTTGAGAAAAAGATAAAAGTACCCAAATCAAAGTGTGCAGAGCTAAACAATGGCAGAGCTGGGAATTGAACATGGGTCTCTCCATAGGCAAAGCCTATGTATGCCCTTTCCGGGGCACCAGGCTGCCTCCCTTAGCCTTGGGACTTGACTTTGATATTGGATACTCTTTTTAAAAATGATGTTATGTAAGTATACAAGGGTTACTTGTTTATTGCTTTTTAACACACTCTCTATCTGGTATTTAACTGGAACTCTGTTATCTGTTATTAACATGTCAGGGCATAACAAAAATAAATTTGTTTTTATTTAGTAGTTTAAGCATGTAAAATGGTTACCTATTTGCCTCCTATGGAAGGTTACTTCCTGCCTTCAATATTTAATGCTTTGTTCAAACTTTTATGAAGAGAAGAATCTAGTTCATAGATATTTTCATAATGATCATTCAAAGCAGTGGTGTTCAAAATGGGTGGTTATCTCAATTAGCCACCAGCTTCCTCCTTTATAAGCATTTCCCTTCTGCTTTCAGACAGAAATAATTCCTCACTCCTTGGTGTTCCTACAGAGCTCTGTGCCTCTTCAATGGCAAAACTACATTCGTTTTGTCTTCTCTCAGCAGGCTATAGTTTTCACCTAGCCTGTAAATTCCCCACCTGACCTTAAGTTCCTGTATGCTTCGTTTGTAATATCTTAACGATATTCCAAGTATTTATTAGCCTAATTAAATTTTATGTGCTGTGTTTTTAAACTGTTTCAGAGGAATTAATTTTAACAATGGGTTTTTTTTTTTTTTTTTTTGGTTAGATAATTCGTGAGTAATAAGGAACATGAAAGCACTAGCCCTGGTAATGGAGAGGCAGAAGGAAAGAATTTGGTGCTGGACCGAATGACTGGAAGAAAGGATGAGCTGTGGAAAGGTTTTAGAAAGGACTGCACAGCACATTTTCAAGGGTTTAATTTGCTGAATCTGTTTCAGATATTAGGTTGGTGCAAAAGTAATTGCGGTTTTTGCCAAAATGGCAAAAACCGCAATTACTTTTGCACCAACATAATATTACACACATGAAAGTGTGGATAATCAAAACATTTGTCTTTGATAGAGCTATAAACAATGTGATAAAAATTTCTGAATCATACCTTCCTTCTCTGCTGCGGATACATAACAGCTGGTAGAATTTATTTCTGAGGGAAAACTTGTACCTATGTTCAGCTTGTGACGTGAAAATCTCAAGTACTGAATCAGCAATGCATCATCATCTTTTTCGTTCTCCCATTTTCATTGCTTTTGCGATCCTATCCTGAATTACGGACAATGCCCCGAACAACTTTAAGTCTCTTGCCCTAACTTGGACTTATGTGGTACAGTTAATAAAAAATGTCTTTAAAGAGTATTAATGTCTTAAACAGAAAAAGCATTTTTATATTTTAGGGTTATTGCTAACCAGGGGAATCAAAGAACATATGGCAAGAAGCTGTACTTTTTCACTCTCTGAGTAGTACTAGGTAGGGGAAATTGTGAAGAAAATGAGACAGGCCTGAAGATGTCCTGTAATTCCCTCACCTCTGGCAGCCCAAGTGGGCCCTGGCACTCCCAGTTACCCCCCACCCCTCACCCCCACAATAGAATCACCCCCAGTGTCTTTTGGTCTCAGAAATAGATCTGACAAATACCTTCACTCTGAGGTATCCATGTTAAGGTATCCATGTTAAGGTCACGACGTATAAACACGATTAGGGATTGAAAAATAAGCAAAGCTAGACAAGTTTTAAACCAACAAACAAATATCTAATTGTGGAAAGTGAGGCACTAAGAAGCTGGTTGAGGGAGAATTTGGAGAGTGTCAGGTCTTCCTACAAAAGGTTGCTCTAATCCTAGAAGATAATGGTCTGATCTTCTCTGAAGGAAGAAACCTCAGCTGTTTTTAAGTTCTGATGTTTTGTTTTATCATTTTTTCCTTGCAGGGGATTTATAGTTGTAGAATGTTTAGAATTGAGTGATTGGGTACAAAAATTCAGTTAGACAGAAGGAATATGTTCTAGTATTTAACAGTACGGAAAGGAAATTATAGTTAACAATAACTTATTTATATTTCAAAATAGCTAAAAGAGAAGTGTAATGTTCCCAACACGAAGAAAAATGTTCGAGATGATAGATACACAATTACTGTAATTTAATCGTTGCAGGTTATATACATGCCCTGACTTAATCATTGCACATTGTATACATGTGTCAAAATGTAACATGTAACTCCAAAATACATACAACTATGAAATATCAATTAAAGAAATCCAAAATAGGGATATCTCCATTTTTAGGATACCTCAAACCAAAATGTTCTTCAGCGTAAGTTGTCTGCTGTGGTGGGACTTGGGGAGAGACTGGACTGGAGGGGAGGAATGAGCCAGTGGTGGAGGTAGGGGTAGACAGGAAGCTATCACAGGAGTTCTCAGCTGGGGAGATGGAAATCAGCGCTAGGAAAAGTCACGGGATGATCAAATTATTCTCTTCACCTACCTCTCATTCCTCCAGCTGTCCCCATTCACCTGCTGGTTTCCACAAGTAACTGTCCCTCTAGAATCTTAGTTTAAAAATGTTCTCAACAGAGTTCTTACTCCCACTCACATTACTTTGAAGAGATAAGCTGGAATGTTTTACAAACAACCCAGTTGACAGCCGGGTGTGGTGGCTAACACCTGTAATCCCAGCTACTCGGAGGGCGGGGCGGGGTTGAACCTTGGAGGAGGAGATGCGGAGAGATAAGATCATGCTGTTGCACTCCAGCCTGGGCAACAAGAGCAAAACTCTGCCACAAAAAACAAACAAACAAACAAAACTCAGTTGAACAGATTGAAAGAGCAGATGTTAAGTTTAAATGTTGCAATGATTGTTTTCGGTTCTTGGAAGACCAAACACTTAATGACATCAAGTGTATATTTTTAGCCTTATTTATAATGTGACAACATTTCACTCTCTCCTCGTTGTCAAAGGCCACTTCCAAAGGATTATGAAGGAAGATCTGACTTGCATTAAAGCTTCTTTGACTTTGAACACGGTACATGTTTTCCATAGAAATTGAATAAAATTTGAGAGTAGACTTGAATGATATATTTCATTTCTAATGCAGCACTCACCTAGATAATTTACAGTGCTTTATTTTAAACTCTGCAAAACCACTTGGATAGGTTCTTGTCCTTATTTTTTCTTGTTCATTAATTCAACAACTGTTTATTGTGCACTTGCTGTATAGCATAGGGACACATATATTCATAAATTGTTGGAGATAAACAGGTATCTCAGCTCTGATGAGCCTCATACTTTGAAGGAGGAGACAGCCTCATGAAGAAACAATCAGAAATACAGTCTGATCATTAATATAAAGAGAGGTGTGAACAAAGTGTGAACCCGAGGGGACTCGGCCCTTTGAAAGGAGAGGCAGGAGGAGCCAGGGAAGGCTTCATGGAAGAATCTGGTTTTGAAGGACATAGAAATTAGATAAGTGGGCAAAAGACGTTCCAGATTGAAGAGCGATGTGTGCAAAACTGTACTTCATATTCTAACGTCACAGCACATGTATGACACTGTATCTAGCACAGTTGTATGTTACATCATCAGTCTGTGCAACATGTTTTTGTACTTGGCCCTATAAATCACAAAGTTTGACAACACTGGTGCAATTTTTTGTTGTTTTTCCTTTTTTCCTTGTGGTTAAGTTGGTGATCTCAAGCTTTAGCCTGTGAATGAATCAACCTGATTGATTAAACATGGGGAACCCAGGCCATATTCCCAAATGGCATGATTCAGCTGATCTAGGCGGGGCCCAGGAACCTGCATAGTGTTTTTAAAAGCCCTCTAGTGATTTTGATTAAGATCATCAGAAGACTATGGGTTGAGAAACACTAGATTAGGGAGGATAGAAAGTAATGGAATTTCTGTTTCTTTTTTTAGGCTTTTATTTGCAGAAGGAGAAAGTAAGGAAAAGAAAAGGTTGCCAACCAGTGTAGGACAAAGGAAAACAGAAGTAGCTGAGAGAGGAATGCAGAGGTGTTAGCCAGTAGGAATTTAGGTATCAAGAAGATAAGCCACTGATTGTCTGAGTTTGGGAGGGAGATTTGCACAGGAAGGTACACAGTATAAGAAAATAGCAATAATACCATGTAATGTAAAAATCTCAACACAGAAATAGGCTGAGCTATGCCAATATAAAGCATCCTTTTTACAAATATAGTAGAGAACAGTGACTGACGACAAAGAGAAAGACTGGCTACATTGTGCTGATAGTTTATTTGGATATTAAATTAAAGGTTGGCATCAGAAAGTTTTTTATTGTGTTCTGGCACCATCTCTGCCAATTGTGTTGTGGAAAACATCTCTTTGTGTTTATTCTCTCATCGCAATGAAAACAGAGCAATGATGTTGCGGACAATCCCACGGCTCACTGGAACCTGTCTGTATAGAAACAACAGAGATTATCTTGCTTTTGCAGTTCCCTAATACCATTTATTTAATTGCTGCTTACGTCATTACTCATGATGCTGCATTATTCATTGTAACCCCAAGAATATTGGCTTCCAATGACACTCAAAGGTTACTATTGGGCCCACATATGTACTTGTGGTGACTACAAGTGCAAGTTTTATGCAGAGCATTCAGAAAAAATGGAGAATAATAATTCATTTGCTATTCATGTTAAGTTTGCAGATTGGAATTTTAGTGCATAAACTAGAGCAATGCAACAACCAGCCATGTTTTGTCTTTAACTTGCTTAATTGTAATGATGGATTCTAAAAATGTAATCCCCTTTTCTTTCTTTCTTTCTTTTTTTTGAGATAGAGTCTCACTGAGATGCCCAGGCTGGAGTGAAATGGCACGATCTCAGCTCACTGCAACTTCTGCCTCCTGGGTTCAAGCGATTCTCCTGCCTCAGCCTCCCGAGTAGCTGGGGTTATAGGCACGTGCCATCATGCCTGTCTTATTTTTGTATTTTTAGTAGAGACAGAGTTTCACCATGTTGGCCAGGCTGGTCTTGAACTCCCGACCATGGGTGATTGGCCTCCCAAAGTGCTGAGATTACAGAATGTGATCCCTTTCTATGTGGAGCCCACCTGTGCCTTCCATTCACTGCAGCTCTTGGGAAGAAAACACGAGAGCCCAAGGGCAGGGCAAAAAGAGCAGTCCCATTTGCATAAGGAATGTCCATTTGCCATCTGTCATGGATTAAAACTGACCAGGAGAGACCTCTATCACTGTACCAATCAGAATCAAGAGAGGACAATGATGAGAAGGACCCACTGGCATTGCAGAGCAACAGAGTCCCCAGAGCACTGCTGGGTGCAGGGCATGGACCCTGAGGGTGGGTGGTATGACTGCTCTGAGTGACAGTGGGTGGGGAGCACATAAGCTGAGAGATCACTGTTCCCACCATCCTTAGGTGCTATAGACAATAAGTGGCATCAGGGTTGGGATACAGATAGGCAAGAGCTGAGGCAAGGAACCACACATCTGGTTTAAACCCAAGTAGCAGCAATGGCCCTCAGTAGCCTGGAGCCCAGAACTTATGTTGTCAGTGGGGTAAGAGCCACCCAATGTAGCCATTCTGATGATACAATCTCACATAATGCCATGAAAGAAATACTGCAAAAGTTAGCAGGAGTGAGCCACCTGTCAGACCACTGTCCTGGAACCTGCATCTGAACCATTCTCCTGGAACCTATTAGCATGAGTTCTGATGCTATTCAGGATCTTGTGCAGAGGAGCAGGTTGGAGAGCATTTGGAAGAGAAGAAATGGGGTCCAAGATCAGGACATCGTGCCCAGACAGCATTGCTAGACCTGACTGAGCTCAGGCAACTGAGGAGACTTAGAAAATGCTGAGGAAGTTATAAAAAAACATGAAGCCTCAAACAGGGGCCCTCCTTACCCAGATCTCAGGGCAGTACTGCTGTCTGGATTCATAATCCCTGTTCCTGTTATAAACTTTGTGATCTTGGACAAGTTATTTAACTGAGCCTCAGTTTCTTCATAGGTAAAATGGGAATTATGTCTTACAACGTTGCAAAAATTATATGAGCTAATTTATACAATGTCCAGCATAGTAATGCTTGGTAAGTTTAGCTATTGCTAGCTACTCATACCTCAGCCAAGCATGTGGCTGGGGTCTGCCTGAGTTGTTTGGGTCTATAAACATCTTGCTGCATTTGGGCAAATTCTTCTATATAGAAAATATTAGGTTGGTGCAAAAGTAATTGTGGTTTTTATCATCAAAAGTAATGCCATTAAAAGTAACCTTATAATATTTGTTTCTGATTATAAAAAAGATATTTGTTTTAGGAAACCTGAAAACTATACAAAACATTAATTCAACTTATTCAACAAATATTTTTTTCAGTACCTGCTATGTGCTGTAGGACTGGTTTTAGACACTGATGATCCAGCAGTGAACAAAACCAATAAAGTCCCTGTCCCCTTGGAGGAGAAACATGCAATGAATTTTACACACATATAATATAGTATATTATATATGGTTACACATATATGCACATACCTGTGTGTATATTTATATCTATATGCACACACACATATACGTAAAACAAATATATATAACATATATATAACATAGATATTATATATATATAACAGATGTTAACATAGATGTTATATTTTTTATATATATATGTTTTATATATGTGTGTGTACATATATATATATATATAAATGCTGTCTGGATTCATGATCCCAATTCCAGTTATAAACTTTGTGATCTTGGACAAGTTATTTAACTGAGCCTCAGTTACTTTATATGCGCACACACATATATATAAAACATAACATCTATGTTAACATCTATGTTATATATATAACAGATATTTACATATACATGCACACACACATATATATAAAAACATAAATATATATATAATATATATGTTTACGTGGTTTGTCAGATGATGATAAGTACAAACAGAAAAATAAGTCAGGGCATGGGGCATATGGAGTGCCAGGAGGTTTAGAGATAGGAGTTTTAAATATAGTGGTCAAAAGAGACCTCAGAGAAAAGGTGACATCTGAACAAGTTCTTGAAGGAAATAAGGGAATAAATCATGCATCTTCAGGCTGCTTTTTCAAAAATACCATAAACGAAATGGCTTATAAATCAGAAACATTTATTTCTCACAGTTCTGGAGGCTGAGAAGCCCATAATCATGGCATCAGCAGATTTGGTGTCTGGTGAAGACACGTTTCCTCATAGGAGCACCTCTGACTGTGTTCTCACATGGTAGAAGGATGGGTTAGCTTTGTGGGATCTGTTTTATAAGAACAGCAATTTCATTCATGAATGCTCTGCCCTCATAACCTAATCACCTCCCAAAAGCCCCATCTTCTTCTAATACCATCCATCACCCTGAGGGTTAGGATTTAAACATATGAATTTTGGGGAGACATAAGCATTCAATCTATAATGCTATAACTGGAGGAAGAGCATTCCAGGCAGAAGAGCAGTAACACCAAGAGTTCTGAGGCAGGATTATGACTTACATATGTGAGGAACAGCGTGGCAGCCAGTATGGCTAAGGTGGGGTGGTGATCAGTAGAGTGATGAGTGATAAAGACAGAAAGAAATGGTGGTGAAGGCTGTATGTTCTCTCTCATAAGTGGGTGTTGAACAATGAGAACACATGGACACAGGGAGGGGAACATCACACACTGGGGCCTGTTGGGGGTGGGGGGGGACTAAGGGAGGGATAGCAGGGGGTGGGGGGATTGGAGAGGGATAATGTTGGGAGAAATACCTAATATACATGATGGAGGGATGGATGCAGCAAACCACTGGAGAATGTGTATACCTATGTAACAATCCTACACAATCTGCACATGTACCCCAGAACTTAAAATATAATAATACTAATAAAGAAATGCTGGTGAGGAAAGCAGATAGTGTGGGGCCTTGTAGGTTATTATAAAGACCGTTGTTTTTATTCTGATTAAGATGGGAAGTCATGGTTGGAGCAGACGGTCCTCCATGGATGTCTTACGTACCTTCATACTTCATTGCTAAGTATGCCAAGAATGCAAATCCCTGATCACTCTTTATCCAGGCCATTTCTCAGAGTCTTGTTTATAATGGGCAACCTTGACGGATGTCTTCTTCCAGGACAAAGAGCAGACTTGCTTGGTGCTTGCTATAAAATGATGAGTTCCATGAACTCATTGTCCCTCTCTTTTAATGTAACCCACTGCATACGCACGTATTCATATTTATTTCAGCCTGTTGCCTTGCTGTCAAGGGACCTGGAGGGCATGGAGAACTGATGTTTGCAGCTGATGCTCATGCTGCCTGCTGGGCTCTGAGTAACAAAAATCCTTTATCTTTTGTCTTTGCCAGCATCCCTGAAACACTAGTATGCTAAATTATCAACTTGTAAGTAGGGTAAAATCAAATCTCACACTCTTCACAGTTCTTGGCAGCCAATGCAAAATTTTAATCAATAGAGTGATTTGACTCATGTTTTAAAAAGGTCACTCTGGCAACTCTGTGGAGGATAGACTTAGTTGGAGATGGTGGAAACATGAAGACCAGCAAAGAGAGAACTACCATAATTCAGGTAAAAATGGTGGTAGTTTAGATCAGGGTGGTTTTGTGATGTTTGTAAAAAATGGTCCCTTCTGAATGTATTAGGTCAAACAAAATTTCTAACAAATTAGATATAATTTGTATAATTTGTGAAAGAAAAAGAATAAAGATTGACTACAAGATTTGGCTCAAGAACTTGTATGAATTTTTTCTTAACTGAGATGAAAAAAGGGGGTAAGCATTTTGTTGGGAGAATGGTAGAAATTAAGCGATTATTTCTTTACGTGTTAAGTTTGAGTTGTGTATCAAGCATTTAAGTGGTGTTGAGTAAGCAGTTCAGGTGGAGTGTGGAGCTCAGGGCAGAGGTCAAGCCATGAGATGTAAAAGTGTAAGAAGAAAAAATACTTTCATAATCCCACTTTCTAGAGACAGACACTTAACAAGCTGGTTTACTTCCTACCAGTCTTTTTATGTAGGCTTATTCTTTGAGCAATAAGAATATTAAAAAAATATATGACCTTAGGTAGGTAGAGGCAATGACATTTTATCTCTTAATTTGATTTAAAAGGCATTGCTGAAACTTGCCAATGGTGGAGAGTCACTTTTTCATAGTAATAGACAGGCGGGATTTTAAATGATCTGGCGGAGTGTCACCTGGAGTGGTGTTGCACATGTTCTGCCACACAGATTTGGCTGTGTCTACAGTCGCCAACTCTGAAGAAGTTGGATAACTTTTTAACTTGGACCAAACTCTGTGATTTAAAACAATTTGTTGGCCACATCTTTTCCAATTGAAGCTGGAAGTGGGCAGATGTGGAAACAACCCTGGACAAAGAGGAAGCATACTTTTTCTACCCTAACCAGCATGCTGACAGCTTGTGCCATGTCCATTACCCTGTTGTGAGTTCTCAAGTAACTTCCTTTTAGTAGAATTCAAATCCCGACGGTAAAAAATAAATCTAGAAATTCTAAAACAGCAGTTATTCTCATCTCCTGATGTGGGTGGTGGTGATCAGTGTGGCCTTGGATGCTGAGGCCCGCTTTGCTACTACGTGGCTGTTTGGGTAATGTGGTGCACTGCTGTGTTCTTCAAACTCGAGATTGCATCAGACTTCCCTGGAGAGCTCATTAAAACACACAAATTCCTAATCCCCACCTCCAAAGTTTCTGATTCAGCAGGCTTGGTGTAGAGCTCAGGATTATACATTTCTAACAAGCTCCCAAATGCTGCTGCTACTGCAGCTGACCTGGTGACCACTCTTGCAAAACCACTGGTTTATTTGTTAAGAACATGGGCCCTGGAGCCAGACTACCCAGGTTCAAATCAAGCCTTCATCTTGGGCAAGTTTCTTAACCTCTGTGCCTGGTTTCCAAATAGCTAGAATAAGGATAATGATAACATGTATTTCAGGAGTTTATTGTGAGGATTAAGTAAATGAATGAATATAAAGTACTTACGACAGAGGTTGGCACATTATATATAATATATATGTATATATACATACATATGTTTGTTTATTGTTCTCATTAAGACAATCTTTCTTGAAAATAGTTACAATGATTCTCAGTTTCTGGAAAAAGTCTCATTTTAATTTCTGTAATTTTGGTTAAGGTTTCTATTGAGGGCAGAATGGGAAATATGAACAAATTGCATGAAACAAGATGAGTGGTAGAAAACTTGAGAAGTCAGCTGTGTGGACAACCAGTCATAATCAGGGAAGAAGTTGAGAGAGCAAATTTCAAGTAAAGAGAATCTGCTTCCCTTCCCCACTCCCTAGCTCCCCAACTTATGTTGACAACTGTAAAACTACAACAACAGCAACAACTCTCTCTCTCTCTCTCTCTCTCTCTCTCTCTCATGAAAGATTCTGCCTTTGCTTCCAAGCTGTTCATACGGTGATCATTTAGTCATTTCTCCCACAAAGTTGCCTTTTATCTTATAGTTGAAGTGACCAGCTTCACTTCAAAATCAGGTTTGTTGATATTTAATCAGCTTAGTAATTCTTTGGCTATCATATCCCTGAGGCTATTGCTCAATCATCCCAAAGCCAGGAAAGCGTGCACATTGTGTTGTAGTAATTTTTTCAGAATTTAGGATATGAATGCAGTTTTCTGAGTACGTTATTGTAATATGATCTGGGTTATATGAGTTGAACCCAAATTTAGTTTCCTTATACAAATTTGTCTGTTACTTCCCCCAACACAAAACAAAGTGCTGTTCTGGTAAGAGCTATAAACCACAGTGAGGATATGTGGCATGCATAGGCCTGTCTTAAAGTGCTCTCCCAATTCCATCATGGCTCATTGCAGCTTCTAACGTAATTTTGGGAAAACTTCAGTGTCCACATTGACCTATCTGGCACTCTTGGAATACCTTCAGTCACTCATTTTAAGGACATTTTCTTCGCCTTATTTTAGCAACCCACTTTTATACCAATACTCTGGATCTTCAATTAATTGTAATTGTTTTATCTCTGAAATCTTGAATTTTGACATTCCGTCTTTTGATCATAACTTTTGATCCACTACACTTGCTCTTTCATGTCATTGTGGCTTTGACTGTGGTCTGCACTCCCATTTTCTCAATTCTCTCCTGTCTTTCTCTAACCCTCAGAACTCTCCAGTTAATCGTTTTAACCTCCTTCTCAGTAACTCCTCAAGCACGTTCTCACAACTACTGCCAACCCTCAAACTAGGGCCCACAGAACAACTCTTTCTCCCTGGATTGCCACGTGCTAAAGAAAGCACACAAGTAAGTTAATTAGTGTCATCACACATTTGTGATTTACAGTTATGGCTGAGCCCTGGACAGTGAATAAATAGGGGCACAGACTTCAGTCACTCACGTGAGTTGCTCCACATCATGTGCCACAGGGGAGTAGCAGTAAGACTTCATTTATTTAATGATGACTAATACTTCTCCAGAGGAGAATTCTAGGAAAGCAACTAATGGAACAATAAAATTAGTTACACAAGTCATGATGTTTTTGGACAATTCAATAAAGCTCACTGTTTTCACTGCCAGAATTTCCCCTGCTACCATGAGGAATGTGACAGCTGGCTCTCTGGATTCTGATCAGAGAACTGCAGCCTTCTCTAGTTCCTTATGTCATGGTTGCTTCTTTTGAGGAACAGGATCCTGTTTGCAAAGCTACTTAGAAATCAAATAATCATTTTACTACAGGTATGAAGCTTCTCAGGGCCCAAATTGCCTACCAGTGGTAAAGGGCTCAGTAAGGTTACAGATTTCTGCCAGCTTGATCTTTCTGGTCATTTACCTACACCCCATCTCTCCCCAGCATGTATTCTCCATTAATTCTGTTTTCCACATGCAGTGCCCAAACGATAGTTAGAATCCTATCTTTAGGACCCCCTTCACTGAGGAATCTTGGAGAAATTGCGGTTCCTGCCCTGGGTGACCAACCATTCCTTTTCCCAGGATTGAGGAGTTTTCCAGGATGCAGGACTCTCCGTGCTAAAACCTGGGTAATTCTGGGGAAATCAGGATGAGTAAGTCACCTTGTTTATGGCTCCTTCTCTGTTCATCTAAACTTGCTTATATCAGAAAAATATCACTTAACAGCCTGCTTAATGCTGCTTAAAAGCAGCATTCTCTAGAGGCCATTACAAGTCAGCCAATTCTCAGAGCAGTTAATTCTAAGCTAAGTCTTTTTGTGTACTTATTAAAAATCATAAAAATGGTTCTTAGTTTATACTTAGATATGTAGTTGCAAATACCCTTACTTCCTTTGTGCTAGGAGTAACCCCCTATTTAGGAGGTTGGTGTATGCACACAACAAAAACCTTCCTAAGGCACACGCTCTCCATTCTGTCCCCTTGCTCCCACTCCAACCCACCCTGCTTTCCCTCTGCCCATCTTCGTCAGCTGAGAGGTCCACTGAGAAAAACTCAAAACAGCGGATCAGCATGCTTTCTTCTTTGGCTCTGTTCCACCGTTCTGCAGTGTCAATCTATGGCTCTTTTAGTCTTCATGGCTTGCCCATGCCCTAATCAAAGAATTGCTGGATATGCCATATGGGGCCATGACGCAACTTTTGGAAGAGAAATGTATCCTGCTTCCAGTTTGATGTAGCATCTATTTTCTTTCATGGTCCTTCACTATTCAGCAGGTGTGTGTCCCAAAACAGACACAGAAAACATGGTAATTTCCCTAAATTACTGAAGATGGTGTTCCCGCTCCTATTTAAAATAAAATTATTTTGATGTTTTCCCAAGGCTTCCCAAGGAGTAGAGGAAAACCACCTTTATTTACTGTCTTCACTAGAATTCCTACTTTGTGGAAAAATATCAATTACATATTTTTCTATTTCCTCATGAATATTTATTCTTTCTCTTCTCTTGGGCACATGTAGTGTCTTGAGGACCCACACAGAGACTGGCTTTTTAAGGACTCTGGGCTCACACCTCAACCTGACAACCTGGGGATCAACTAAGTACAGATTCCATCTATTTCATTTCATCATGGTCATCCATTCTGCCACTTCCTTTTTTCCAGAGGAAAAAAAGGGCATAAAATTTTATCAAAATATACATGACAGTTTAAAGTTACTTAAACATTGGTGGAGAGTTTTGAAAAACTTTTAGTGGTCTTACATTCAACATTTTCCCCACCACTTAAAAATAAGACAGATGAGAAATCCAAGTTTCTCTTTACCCTAATGAAAACATTTTGTGGAAAATCAGTAAAATGTTTCTGTATTTAAGAAAGTTAGGAGATGGGATTCACTCTCTCTTAGAGACTCAAAATTTCCATTTAAAGAAGATTGTGATAATTTATACTTGTTTCTTTGTGGTTGCCAATAAACTTCTTGTAAGAAAGAAAGGCTTCTTTCTATGTAGTTGAATACATATCTTGGATTTAATTAAGTTGCTATAATTTTAAAATTGAATTTGTCCCTTAAAAGTCCGAATTTTACAGGTCTGAATACTAGCTTTCTAAATGTGAGCTGCTACTGCACATTTATTACTGCATGAGGTAGTACTAATTCTCTTCCAAAGGCTTAACTGTGCTCTGTAACTGATGAGACCTAAACCCAGTGTTTCATGCTGCATTATCAAAACTGAAGGTTTATTTTATTTGATGGGGAAAAAACAAATGAGGAAAACTTTGTAAGACTAGTCTTACCTTGAGACTGCAAACTTTGCAAACCTAGTGACATTAAAAATAAGAGTAAAATCATTATCTTTCCCTCAAAATTACTTACTTCAAAAAATTTTTCTATGCTATGTTTAATATATTTAACCCTTTTTGAATGCTTACTACGTTGCAGGAAATAGAAATGAAAAGTGAAATGCAGAGCCCTTCCTTTAAGGAGCTCAATACATTATTCCCTATGTGACGACGGCCACTTGGTACTCTGATTGGAATACGCTTCAACTCAGTTGTCCCCATAAGTTCAAACATAATTTGGAGAATATGATCATTGGATTTATGCTGGACATACAGCTTTTCATGTAAAAAATAATCAAAACTCCAACTCATTACTTGACGCTTTGTGGAGGCTGTCTTCTTGTTGTATGCTCATACAGTGGAGAGCAGACAATGAGGGCAAGCTCTCATGTCTCTTTTTGTAAGGGCACACTAATCTAATTCACAAGGGCTCCACCCTCACCACCTAATTACCTCCCAAAGGCCTCGCCTTCTAATACCATCACATTGGGAGTTGGATTTCAACATCCAAATTTTTGGTGGTAGGGGGAATCATTCAGTCCATTATAACATAAAACTCTTAGATCTGGAGTATGGTGAGTTATCAATAAACCATTAGCTTGTATACCAAAATGCCTAGGCTACATCTTTGCCAGTTTATATCAAAGTATCATCTTAAAATTCTTGTTGTTCTACCCATTTATGTTTTACTCTTTTCCATATCAGGAAAGCGCAAGCCTCCAGAAGCCAAGGATAATCCTCTAGCAGTGTTGATCATAATCCTGAAAGGCACAATGCCTAATGCCATAATCCCAAATGTGAAAATCCTAAAAGATCACAATTCTTAAAGTCTAAAATCCCTAAAGCCTAAAATCCCCCAAATCAGAATTTTGAAAGATTGAAATCCCACATGTTGAAATCCTAAAACCCAAATTCTGTGTTTTTGGTTGTATGCAAAAATAGTTGAGTCTTGTTAGTTGCATTATGTTGGAGGAAATTACTCCCTTGCTGTTGTCCTTCTTTGGAAATTAAGAACGATATAAAGAGATGTGTATGAGTGCCAAGTTCATGAGTGGTGGACTTGTGGATTTAATTTCAGGTGTCAACTTGATGGAATTAAGAAATATCTAGAAACCTAATAAAGCATTATTTGGGGTGTGTTTGTGAGGATGTTTCCAGGGAGATGAGTGTGAGTCTGAGTGGACTAGGTGGGAGGTCTGCCTTCAGTGTTGGCAGGCACCATCTGGTCGGCTGGGGGACCAGAGAAAACAAACACAAAAGGCAAACTGGTCTGTCTCTGAGAGCTGGGACACTTTTTTTCTGCTTCCTTGGACATCAGAACTCCAGTTTTGTTGGTCTTTGGACTCCAGGACTTAGTCTAGCAGCCCCTTGGGTCCTGAGGATTTAGGCCTCAGATAGAGAGTTACACCCATGGCCTTCACTGGTTCTGAGGCCTTCAGACTTGGACTGAACCAGGCTGTGGCCATCCCAGGGTCTCCACCTTGGAGAGGACATGTCATGGGACTTCTCAGCCATCATAATCACATAAATCAACTTCCCTAATACATTCCCTCTAATATATCTATATACATATTCTATTGTTTCTTTCTCTTTGGAGAAACCTCATACAGATTTGGTACTGAGGAAGGCAAATATTTTTTTTTTACATGATTCCTTACAACACAATGGCAGAAATCTGTGAAATTGTTCCCTGGCAAAAAAGCTGTGGTAAGTTAAAAGTACAAGGCTACTTAATGGTGAAAAGTAAACGTTTAAATGTTAAGTATTATTGGTTCTGCAAAAGCAGAAAATTACTTAATTGCAATTAATTGCTTAACTGCAATGACCAAGCAATAACAAGACTTTCAAATGGATAGCATACACTGATAAAATTTGTAGACCACAACCACTCTCCAAATACAAGTGCAATGAGTGTTGCACAGTGAAAACACAGGCAACAAAATACAAGAAATACTGTCTGCCAAATTGTTAACCATGTACAACTTCTACTACTTCATAGTAGACCAATTTTCTGGGCTATATATTTCATCTTCACATCATTTCCAATACTGGAAGTATAAATTGTGTAAGGACTTTTGAAGTTCTAATTCATTTTGTGCATTTGTTTCAAATTTAACTTTACAAAGTGCACTGTCACAAGGTTGACCATGCATAACCATTGTGCATGTATGAAAAACATAGAAACTTCCTCAATAAATAAAAAGATGTCTTTTTGTTTTATATCCGCATTTGTGAAAGATAAAATTTCTCAAGATCTTGGCTCTTGGGTGACTGCATATGCACTCATGATCCATTGAGGTTTTTGATCAAACTCATCACAAGACTTAGGTTTTTCATTACAGTATTTCACACGACTGCAATTATTAATATAAAGCTGGGTGGAGACAATTACCAACCATAGAGATATGTGTTTATATATTTGCTTTTTGACCTATTTCTTTGTGAATATGCCAGGCTGGAGTGCAGTGTCACAATCCTGGCTCACTGCAACCTCCACCTCCTGGGTTCAAGCGATTCTCCTGCCTCAGTCTCCCGAGTAGCTGGGATGACAGGCAATCCACCTCCATTTCCGAATTTTGTTACTAGCCTTGCCTCAGTCTTCTCTCCACTTGGGATAGATGTCTGCTTTTCCATTCAAAACTGATTCATTTTAATGGGTTCCTCAGTTTCACCATGGAAAATAAACATGTATTTTGCATTTCTGAGATTTTTCTTTTCTATTGCACTATCTCTAAATATTAATCAAGTCCTTTAATTGTTTTTGTCTTCCGTGACACAGGTTATCTATTTTTTTTTTTTTTTTGAGACAGAGTCTCACTCCATCACCAGGCGCCAGGCTGGAGTGCAGTGGTGCGACCTCGGCTCACTGCAACCTCCGCCGCCCGGGTTCAAGCAATTCTCCTGCCTCAGCCTCCCAAGTAGCTGGGACTACAAGTGTGCACCACCACGCCCAGCTAATTTTTTTGTATTTTTAGTAGAGACGGGGTTTCACCATGTTGACCAGGATGGTCTCGATCTCTTGACCTCGTGATCCACCCGCCTCGGCCTCCCAAAGTGCTGGGATTACAGGAGGTTATCTATTTACAATGCTGTTTTAGAAAATATAATTTGCATATGACAGTTGAACAGTTTTCCCCAAGCTGGTTAAATCTTATGTTATAGAATGAGTGACATCTTGGAAGTTGAGAGGAAGATTAAGACGTGGTTAGACTAAGGAGAGCTGAGGTTAATCTTGTTTTTAAGGCATATCATATTTATTACAAAAGCTAAAGGAAAACTAAAGATGGTTTCCAGATTATCCTGAATATCTTTTTTTCTTTATTTTTTGATTTCCAGTCTCAAGGGTTTCATTGGTCTTCTGTCTGATGTTTGGGATTGGTGCATGTACCTCAGGTGCTTTAGATTCCTAAAGCATATTATCCTTAAAATTTCATGTTATCTTCAAAATTAGCATTTCAAAGAGCTAGAGAGTTTATAAGACAAAACACACCAAATGTATTGATATAATTTTGATACATTTTGCTAAGCAACTTAACATTCATGGCATCTTGCTCTAAAACTACTCAATCCTTGGTAGCTCTGTCATTATCTCCAAAGTATAATTTTAAGATACAAATGAAGATCAATTCTTTTTCTAGTTATGGAGGCTTAGAGTCAAATGTCATTCTTGGAAAGAAAGAAAAGGAAGAGAAGAGGAAAGGAAACTCCCTAGAATGCGGTCTACCGCAGCTTGACATTCCTACCTAGAGCCAAACTTTACTTGGATTTAGTCTTGTGAAGCCATGGAAATGGTAAAAAATAGAATCATGTGTTGAAAAATTGCTCAAGGGAAAGGGATAGTCAGGAACTCCATTTCATAAAATAATGCTGGTAAAGCCATTTATTTAAGTGAAGTTTGAATAATTTTTTTGTTTTGTTTTCTTTTGTTTTTTGAGACGGAGTCTCACTCTATCACCCAGGCTGGAGTGCCGTGGTGTGATCTGTGCTCACTGCAACCTCCACCTCCCTGGTTCAAGCAATTCCCCTGCTTTAGCCTCCTGAGAAGCTGGGACTATAGGCATGTGCCACCATGCCCGGCTATTTTTTTTTTTTTTCATTTTTAGTAGAGACAGGGTTTCACCACGTTGGTCAGGCTGGCCTCGAACTCCTGACCTCATGATCTGCCCACCTTGGCCTCCCAAAGTGCTGGGATTACAGGTGTGAGCCACTGCGCCTGGCCATGAATTTTGATGAATTAATTTATTAGAAGTGTACTTTTCTAATAAGTACTTTGTACTTTGATTTTTCCTTTCACTTTTTTCAAGTAGAGTATTAACTGTCTAGTAAAACAATAATAATCTTATGGAGAAAAATGGTATCCATGCAGAATTTAAATGGAAGCATAAAATAAAATCTCTGCAGAATTTAAATTATAACATAATAATATATATAAATAAATTATAACATAATTATAACATGATTTATAACATAAATTATAATAATAATTTATATAAATTATTATGCTTTGAATTGATTTATATATAAATTATTTGTGTGTGTGTGTGTGTGTGCACACACAAAGTACTCAGTTCTGGTATTGAATTCTATTGGATTAGGGCTCCACCCTTATGACCATATTTAACCTTAATTACTTCCCTAAAGGTCCTACCGATTGCCAAATACAATCACACTTGGAGTTAAGGTTTTAATATATGAATTTTGGGCAGGGGGAATACAGTTCAGTCTGTATGCTTTTTTTTTTGAGACGGAGTCTCACTTTTGTCGCCCAGGCTGGAGTGCAATGGTGCGATCTCAGCTCACTACAACCTTCGCCTCCCAGGTTCAAGTGATCCTCCTGCTTCAGCCTCCTGAGTAGCTGAGATTACAGGAGCCCGCCACCACCCCCGGCTAATTTTTGTATTTTTAGTAGAGACGGGATTTCACCATGTTGGCCAAGCTGGTCTCTAACTCCTGACCTCAAGTGATCCACTAGCTTTGGCATCTGAAAGTGCTGGGATTACAGGCTTGGTCCACCACTCCCAAGCCCCTAGTCTGTATGCTTTTTAACAAAAGTTTTTTTTTTTTTTTTAACCCAAGTAAAATTGGTTTCATGAAAACCCCTCAGAATTGACACCTGACAAAATTAAATTAGTTTAATAATTCTGAAATAATTTTTAAGCTTTTCTGAGTCTCAGTTTTCTTCCCTACCCATTGACATTTGCATATGGAAATATGGAAATGGTAATTTAAGACTACAAGGAGGACAATAAACAGAATGGAAAAAGAAACCGTTTTGAAGAAAAAGCAGGGAGTATATTTTGAAGCAATTTGAGAAAAGGAATTTAAAATTATTGAAAGCAAAATGAAAACATACACCTTCACCATTCTTTTCCTATTTCTCCATACCCTCCACAGTCTTGGTTGCTTTCTGTCTTCAGATTTTTTTAACTCTTATTTTCTGTTAGTAATAATTTCCATAATCTGTTTGTGGATCTTCCAAAGATCGGTGAAACTAATGTATAGCAGTATAAAGAAAAAGATACTGAATCTTAAAGACGGAATAACTGTCTCTAAAAATAATTTGTCCAAGTTCACTGAATAGTGGCACTATAAATAATCAAGAAAAGCTTTGACTAGGTATGAAAGAACTTTATTGAAAAGTTTTCCCACAAAACAAAAGCAGTAACATATGTAAAGTTTGTATTTTGGCTTCTGGACTTCACATAGTAGCCCTGAATAGATTGTAGAACAAAAGAAAGGGCTCCCCACTGAGTGGTGATCACGTACAGGCAGAAGGGAAATTATTTGTCCATTATAGGAATTCCACCGTTGGTCAACTGATGGTTTTGGAAAAGACATTCTTGACTTTTCCTGGAGCTTGGCTTCTATGCTCTGGAAAGCTGTAAGCAGTCTCTCTGATGAGTGACAAATACCTCCTTAGATTTTCTCCTTGGCTGATCATTTTGTTCCAAGGCTATTATTTATAGACAAACTAAAATTACAGTGGGGACTCTAAATGGTGTATTCAGTTCTTCATTCTCCCCATAATAGGATCAAAGAAGACAGAAGGCAGCAGAGTGGAAAGATCAATCACTCCCTTTCTTGGCTTTGCCCTTGTAGAGAAGTGGCAAAGAAATGAATGACCCAAGGTGACAAGACAGGTTTAAGGAGCTTTCTGGGCTTTGTAGAGGATGCTTTTCAGAGAATTATGAAATAGAAGGAGTCCGTATAAGACTGTTTCATCTTAATGCAGGCCTGGCTGAGAGCACTAGGAGGTGGTGACCAAAGTCTTGTTTCCTCAACTGGGCAAAATCGTGAGGTTCATAGTGAGAGCTGCCTCAGACATTTGTTTCAGCTGTAAGAGCCTCTCCAGAACAGGGATCACCTCCTCCCTGCTTGTTCATGGAGTCTCCAAGAAAAAAAAAAAAAAAAATTCTTCCCTTAATTCTTGACTTACTTTTTTTTAACACCCCCCCTCCCCACCATGGGCATGATCTCAACTTTCATTTTCTGTTAACATTTTAGGAGTGAATGTATGAGTTGCATATGTAATGTGTGTGTGTGTGTGTATGTGTGTGCATATTATATATATCAATATTAATACAAATAACATTTTACTTCATAATTTTCATATGCAACAATTTGTTCTCATAAAGAGTACATTTGCAGCATTTATGTTAGAGAAGTTAATATAGAATCTTTCTATAAGGAAAAATGGGGCATTCAGATGAGTAAAAATTGCTTCTCAAAATTATCTCTGTTAATTAAGGAACAGTAAATAGGAAATAGCATAGATTTACCTTATTCTGTTCAACTACAAATAATAAACAGACGTATTTGGCAATTATTTATCTACTACCTACTATGTGCTACTGTTGTCTCCTTTTGGTCTTCACTGCACAAATAGCTCACTGTCTTTTGTCATAAGAACATTTTGACTTATGAAACTGAAGGAATGCCTCCTGCTTAAAATCAAATCTTGGACTCCTCTGAGCAAAACTATGCACACTCAGATCCCAAATACTTCTTATTAACCAGTAATGTGTGATGGGTAAACGGAGTTACTTTTGGGCAAGGATTTGCACTTTGATCTCAAACTTAGTTCATTATATTTGGTCTAGAAATTAGACAGGTACTTTAGTATGTAGATCATGAAATGGTACACTGTGGCTTCTGTTCCAAGATGAAAGAGTAGAAATTAGGAATACAAATAAGCAATAAAAATTACAGTCGAGATTTTTGAATGTGAAAAATGTATGCTTTAATTTCATTTTTGGACAAAGTCAGGGTCATTTGTTTTTTTCAGAGAAATATCTCCTCTTTGTATGTATTTATATTCCTTATTTGTATTTATTTCTTGTGTTCAAATTTTATATTTTCTGTACAGTTTAAAAAAAAATCTCAGACTTAAAAGTTTGTTGATCCTGAAATTATTCTTTATTTCTTGCAAAGGTAACTAGCCAGGAATATGCCTATGTTAATAGTAAGAATATTTCTGACTGATAGACACTAGCTATACAATAATGACATTTGTTGTAAAACTCCCTTATCATTTTTTTTGTGTGTGTTGATTATATTTTTGTTTCTTTATTCACTGAAAAATTATTTACTCCCCCTTCTATGTACTATATGTGAATTTCTATGCTAAGCTTTGAGAATGTATAAGTTGAATTAAATACAGTTCCTACCCTTAAGCCTATTAAGAAAGTAGACATGTAAACAAGTTAATGATAATTGCTTGTTGTGCAGTGGAATAACATTACTATGATAAAGTATTTTGGTATTAGAAGAAATTGATTTACTCTGTTTGGTAGGGATGGATGAATGAAGACATTGGAGGAAGTGATGCTTGAGCTGAGTATGGAAAGATATTAATAAACAGGTAACTGTTTAACAGAGATAGTGGGAAGCAGCACCATGCTGCTATGTGTAGAATCTCCTAAGTTCTTATATGTTGAAAATATGTTCTTGCTGTTTGAAGAACAGCTTGTTTGGATATAAAATCCTTGTTTCCCATTCTCTTTCATTGAGTATTTTTATAAAGATTGATTCATAGTTGTCTCGTTTGGTATTTGATTTTGGAAAGTATAATGTCAATCTAATTCTTTTTGACTTTTTAAATTATTTTAGATTTTTGCTTGGTGGTCTTGAGGATCTTGTCTTTATTTTTGAAATATAATAATTTTACTAAAATGATGCCATAAAGTTAATCATTTTCGGTTAATTTTTGCCAGATACCAGGGGAAACTTTTCAATGTGTAGATTCGAATCATGTTTTTTTCTGGAAATTTTTCTTAGACTATAGTTTTATTGCTTAGTACAGTACCTGATAGGTGGCCTTGTAACCCATGCTAGCCTCACAGCCTCCCCACTCAAGGCAGTCCCTAGTGGCCATTGTTCCCATCTTTGTATCCATGTGTTTTCAATGTATAGCTTCCACTTATGAGTGAGAACATTCAGTATTTGTTTTTCCATTCCTGTGTTAGTTTGCTTAGGATAATTCCCCCCAGCTGCATCCATGTTGCTGCAAAGGATGTGATTTCATTCTTTTTTAATGGCTGTGTAGTACTGGTGTGTATGTACAACATTTTCTTGATTCAGTCCACCATCGATGGGCATCTTGGTTGATTCCATATCTTTGTTATTGTAAATAGGGCTGTGAGGAAGGCTCCTAGAGCTGTTAAACAATTTCAGTAAAGTTTCAGGATACAAAATCAACATGCAAAAATTAGCAACATTTCCATATACCAATAACGTCCAAGCTGAGAGCCCAATCAACAAGTGCTATTCAGCCTTTGGGAACCTGCAATTCATTCTCTTCAGAAAGGGCAGGACATTTATATATATGTATGTAGTGTACCTTTCCACATTTTCCAGTATTCATTCTTTTATTCCTATAAGCATAAGTAAGGGCTCCCTGTAAGTGATCATCAAAATTATCAGGGAAGCTAATTTGGTATAGGCAAAAGTAAGACTCTTTTCCTGAGGTTCGTAACACAATAAGAAAAGATAAGATTCTTGAACTATCTTGGTTTCTTCTCTTTTTCCAAGAATGTGGTATATTAATTTGAAAAAAGTCCAGAGTAATTCCCACCCAATTTTCTCCATGTCATCATTTATAAGCGAATCAGTAACTAGTTCCTTCTTGATGAATCATTTTCTTCTCTTGGCTTTTGGGATCCCACCCTCTCCTAGCTCCCCTTCCTGCCACTCCCTCTCATTTCCTATACTGGATCCTCTTCATCTGTTTATTCTTTAAATGTTGGGCCTGCCCAAAACAGGTTCTAGGAGGCTTCTCTCTCTCCATCAGACGTTTCTCTCATGACTTTACATAATTATCCATATACCAATGAATTCTAAACTTACGTTTTAGACTCTCATCTTTCACCTGAACTTTAGACTTATACATTCTGTTCCCTACCTAGCATATCCATTCTATTAAGTATCTCAAATTCAACATGTCTAAAACAGGTATTTTTCTTCTTTCTGCTACCTCACCCAGTAACACCACTCTAGCAGCTTACCCCTTCCAGTATTTCCCACTTACACAGTGTTGTTCATGTCAAAAATATTGGAGCCTTTATAGTCTTCAGTATTTGTTCAGAGATATGGATTTTAAGATGTGTATGACTAACAAATTGACAGAGTGAACTTGTGGTGATTAATTGCATATGTCAGCTTGATTGGTCCATGATATCCACATACTTGGTCAAACATCAGTCTAGATGTTACTGTGAAGGCATATTATTCAGATGAGATTAACATTTAAATTGGTAGACTTTGAGTAAAGCAGATTATCTTTCATAATTTGGGTGAGCTTCATCTAATCAACTGAAGGCTTTAAGAGGAAATTGAAGTATCCTGAAGAACAGGGAATTTCTGCCTCAGACAGCCTTCAGACTCAAGACAATAACACCAACTCTTCCCTGGGTCTCCAGCCTGCTGGCTTGTCCTACAGATTTTGAATTGCCAGCCCCTACAATTACAAGAACAAATTCCTTAAAATTAATCCATCAGTCTCTCTCTCTCTCTTACTCTGAACACACACACACACACACACACACACACACACACACACTATCAATTCTCTTTCTTTGGAGAATCCCAAGATGGATTTTAGCTCATACTCTTCTACTCCTGACACTAGAGATTTCAGGTTGATGGACACCTCACTGAGGATTGGTGGTGGACAGAAATTTCACCCCTAACACCACTTGCACTTCACTCATTGTTCTCTGGGGAAAAAAAATTCTCCTTGTTACCTTTCTGTGTGCTTTTTTTTCTTTTTGGGTCATACTGCTACCTCCTTTTTCATCTCGTATTGTCCAGCTGTTTTATGTATTCTTAAAAACTTGTACATTAGTATGCTTCTGAAATTTCTTAGTTTCTTTTTGAAGTCTATGTTTTTGCTTCTATGTGTACTAAAAAAAGTAGGAATGAGAAAATAAAAAGAACAAGTCCTTGGGTTGCCAGAGACAAACCAGAGAACAAGGAAATAAATACTAAAACACAAAAGATGTAACTCCTTCACAGTTGTAAACCTATAGCAAAATAATAATTATGCCTAAAATATGTCCAAAGTCTCATTTTTAAGATCTCATGATCATAGTTATTCATCAAATTGCTGTTGGGAAGTATTGCTGTTGGGAAGTATTTTTGACTACCTGGCCCTGTGTGTTGGTCTTCAGCAGTTTGAAGCTCGCTTGGTGCTATGTTCAAGTAAACCTGAGGTGAAAGATTTCTTCCTGGGAACTTATGTGACTGGATTAGCTTAGATCATGTGTTGGTCTTTTAGCCAATACTGAGTCTAGACTGGGTAACAGCAGCCCAGAGTGGAGGCTTACTTAAACCAGCTGGACTGAGAGTGAAGGAAAATATAAATATCCTAATGAAATTTGGGATGCCATTCTCAGAAGAGAGAAGGAAAGGATCATTATGGGGCAATAACACACACACGCACGCACACACGCACTTAAATATAAGTTATTAAATGGTTTTCTCTGGGTGTTTCCAACTTTCTGATGAAAGTAATCATTTTTGAAGTTATAATGCTTTCATTTCTCTTTTACATTTCTTGTAACATTTAGCATATGTTAAGCTTGCTCTTGACTCTCAATAAATAGAACACTTTTCTGTAGTTTTAAATACATAGATTTCGTATCTCAAATAATTGTTTATTGTGAAATGTTCTATTAGGCTAATCCAAACTGCAGCTTATGGACAGAAGTAAGTACTGATCACATTGCTGTGAACTTCTAAGGCTAAAATATTACTTAGTTTTTTGTCTATTTGATTCCATCCATCTTCCCATTAAACAAAGTGGAAGGTTATATGTCTAGTGCAGCATTTTTCAAACTTCAGTGTGCTTATGAGTTACCTGAATTACCTGGGATCTTGTTTAAATGTAGACTCTAATTCAGCAGATCTGGGATGGTCTGTAATCTGGATTTCTACTAGGCGATGCCTATCCTACTAGTTTGAGAAACATACTTTGATTAGCAAAGTCCAGGTGCCATATGCCTCAAACTTTTATTGTGCAATTAATATGGTAACTCATGGCCAGGCACAGTGGCTCACGCCTGAAATCCCAGCACTTTGGGAGGCTGAGGCAGGCGGATCACCTGAGGTCAGGAGTTCAAGACCAGCCTGGCTAACATGGTGAATGAACCCTGTAATACCTATTGTCCTTCCAGGTGCTAGACTAGATAATTAAGAGTCTTAGAACATTTTTAATATCAATGCTGATTATGGAACTTCAGTGCCTGAAAGTCTTCTGTGTCTACTGTGCGTGAAAAGTACAACAGCCTCGGACCAAAGCATTCTAGGTTAAAATCTAGTGCTGTGTCTGCAAGTTTTGCATGTATCATTAAGTTTTACATGCAATTCCAAAGATACTCTAACAGTGTAAAAGAAGACAGCTTTCATCATCCTTGTGTTCATAGTGGACCATATCAGTCACCCTTCTAATATGATGAATTAATATTTTTATAAATCTTCTAATTATCTTGGGAATAGCCATAATTATATTAAAAAATTTGCATTAAATATAAACATTTGAATATAATTCAGTTTTCACAGACTTGTTTGGGCAGGTCTTCATGTTTCAAAATGTTGACAGACTCAGAAAAAGGAAAAAGGCTGTGTCTCAAATTCTAAGAGACTCTGCCTAAAATGCAGTTGCTATATATTTATCCCTCTTTTCCTTTCTGTGCGGATAGGGTCTTGCTGTGTTGCCCAGCTGGTCTTGAACTCCTGGGCTCAAGCAATTCTCCTGCCTCTGCCTCCGTAAGTGGGGGGATTATAGGGGTAAGTCACTATGCCCAGCAATATTTATCTTTAATAATATACATAGGTTGGGCACGGTGGCCCACGCCTGTAATCCCCCCACTTTGGGAGGCTGAGGTGGGCAGATCACTTGAGGTCGGCAGTTCGAGACCAGCCTGGTTAATAAAGTGAAACCTTGTCTCTACTAAAAATACAAAAATTAGCTGGACATGGTGGCGCACACTTGTAATCTCAGCTTCTTGGGAGGCTGAGGCAGAAGGATCGCTTGAATGCTGGAGGTGGAGGTTGCAGTGAGCCGAGATTGTACCACTGCACTCCAGCCTGGGTAACAGAGTGAGACTCCATCTCCTGATAATAATAATAATAATAATAAACATATGCCAAGGTAGCTAGTAGCAGTTCTACTTTTTTTTTTTTTCACTTTAATCTTTGACTTGGCTTTTCCACTGAGGTAAATAACATGGAATAATGAAAATTATGCTTAGAGAGGGAGATTCTCAGTCATGAATCAAATTCTTCCTAACTAGGAGATAGCAAGTAAAGTGTTACTTTGAAATAATATAACAATTCTAAGAGAAAAATACAGGCTCATGAGAGAGACTTAAAATTTCTAAATTACCAAATCTCTCTTAAAAGCGGAAATAATCTGATGATGTAGTAAATGAATCACTAACACTTGGATTTGATTTCACTTAAATTGCATGTGATTGCCCAAAAATGAAATTTTACTTAGAATAATACATTTTGAATTTTTGTAATAATTTTTGGAGTTATGCCTAAGAATTATGCACATATCTTTAATGATTATATTTGAAAAATAGAGTTTACTTCCTGATGTTTTCAAACTTATAAATTGAAGGTCACTTTGAGCATAAAGTTGTAAAGATTAACTTAAGAAAAATGTGTGTACATTTACTCAACTGGCAGATCAAACATATAAAATATTAGCTAAGAAAATTTTATTTTAAAAAGCACTACTTGTTTTTGGATGTAGGAAGCTATTTTTCACAAGTCATTTGTTTTCTTTAAAATCAGCTTTTTTAAAACTAAGAGTTAATAATACATAGTTGTTGTATGAAAATGTTTATATTAGAAAGAAGAAAACATGGTCACTTGCATCTCTTCCCATCTTCCACAAGATAACCATTATCTTAACATTTTTCTGTATTTTCCATACATGTTTATATCACTGAGATTCTGTAAAGATATTTTAATTCAGATTATTTTCACTCAACTTTTTAACCTAAACATTTTCCATGTTACTCAACATTTTTTGATGATAGTTGCTTTGTAGATGGCTATATAAAATTGTGTCCTATAGCGGTATCATATTGTATTTTGGCAATCTCTATTACTGAATTTTTTTCAATTTTCTCATTTTATAAATATGGCCATGTAAATTTTTTTGTGTATAAAAATCTTCTCTGTATTTAGAAGACTCAGAAGAACATGTAAATTACTGGATCAAGGAATAAAAATATTTATTAATTTCTTGATTCAAGCAATCATTTTTTTCCAAAAAGTTATTAATTTAAATTCCTATAGGCAGTGATTCTTAAATTAAAACAAGCCTTTCTCTATGAAAGGCAAAATGCTTTATCTTATTATTTTAATTTTTATTTGTTTATAAATCTACTGAGATCTTAAGAGTTTTTATTTGTAGGCACTCATAAGGAATTAATTCTCTTATTTTTAAATTTTCTCTCATATTTAAAAAAGTTCTCAAAGATAAAGAACAAGACTGAACTTTCTTGGCTAGGCTGTACGGAAAAAGAGACCTATGAATTTTTTTTTTTTTTTTTTTTTTTTGAGACAGGGTCTTGCTCTCTCACCCAGGCTGGAGTGCAGTGACACGATCTTGGCTCACTTCAGCCTTCACTTCCTGGGTTCAAGTGATTCTTGTGCCTCAGCCTCCAAAGTAGTTGGGATCACAGGCGCATATCATCATGCCCAGCTAATTTTTATATTTTTGGTAGAGAAGGGGTTTCGCCAGGTTGGCCAGACTGGTTTCCAACTCCTGACCTCAAGTGATCCGCCCAACGTGCCAGAGTTACAGGCATGAGCCACCGTGCCCAGCCAGATCTATGAATATTTAATGTCTTTTCTTTATTTAGGTTTTTAAAAATTCCTTTCAACAATGTTTTGTAGTTTTCAGAGAATATGTTTCATATTCCTTTTGTTACTAGTGTGCACACATACAATTGCTTTTTATATATTTGTCTTGCACATTCATAATGAAGTTCAATGTGTCCCTCTGTCTTCTGTATTTGCTGCAAATTGGTAGCAGGCTTAAATGTCTTGCAGCCTCAGGTTGTCAATTTGTTCAAACTGGAAGGGATTGTGTTCTTTCATCAGAACACCATACTGTTTAGTTTTGTTCCTTTTTGTTAGCAGTTATTGTGGTTTCGTGCCTAGACCCATTAACTTCAGTTGGGGTTGAAAATAGTGGTATTGTAACTGTATTATGTCTTTTTCATTTTTTAGGTGTAATGATGTTATAAAGAGCCTTTTCCTCTCATCTACTAGGTTGCCCAGTGGTACAGTTCATAAGAAAAAGTCAGGATAGACTCTTAATTCTTTACCTTTATAAACAATTTTCGGTATAATGAATTCCTAGTTTAAAGGTGACTACTTTGTTGGTTTACTTTTAAATATCATTATGAACCCATTGATTTAAACATTTTTCATAGGTTTTGATCCATTGCAATTCTTCACCATATTAAAGCTTAAGCTGTTTCATCTTTGATCAGTGTGAGCCTCTTTATGTTGGCTCCTGAGTCTCTTTGACCTAAGCCTTGCAGTATTTAATACTTTCCTTACTGTCTAGTAAGACAAGGTGTTCTAGGCTCAAGTAATACATTACTTGCACTGGAAACAGCCATTTTCCAAGAACATCTGGTTTCTTTAGCTTTGAAATGATATTTCAGGATCACAGTCAAGATACCAGGAATGTCCAATTCCTCATGAGTTAGTTATTATAAATCACTTTTAGACTTTTTAAGTTGACAAAACTAGAAAATTTTATGTATGGGCACACACAAGGTTATATTTAAGGATTAAATATATTATACTTTTATAAGTGCTTTTTTTTTTCTTGAGAGCAGGACAGTTAACATGGTTTATTGCCCATGATGAAGCTCTGTTGAGATCATCTGAGCATCCTCTGGTCCCCTGTTTTTATTCATGCTCCCAAAGTCTCATATCACAATTTTTCCTGGGTTTCCAACTAGCCTAATCTGAAAGTATAAAATCATGAAGATAGATGTTTGCAAATTTTGTTATTTGTATAACAGCAAAACAATTTTTATTTAAATTAGAATTTAATTAAAACTACTACAAATTAAGACTACGAGTGTTTGGAGTCCAGATACTTTGAGATAAACTCAGTTTTTTTTACAGAATATTTACTTGTTTTGTTCAAAGGAATCCAGCTTCGTTTCTATCCTGTAGGGTGCCTCTGACTTAAGGGTGTCTTAAAAATAGCTATGTAACTTTGAAAACATTACTTTATGAATGTACAATAATGTAACACACAAAGAAATTGGATAATTTGGGTGGCCACAGATAGTATTACTTTCTACCTATGGTTTTTGTTTTTGTAAATAGAGCTCCTCTTTTGATGAAAGATAGTTTAGCTTAGGCCTGTCTCAAAATCATGAGATATTTAACCTGGGTTTATTTTTCTGTTTTGGAGTTGTATGTTTATTCAAAAGATGGTTTATGAAATAAAGCCATTTTTTCCCAATAGTGCAAGTCTTTAGCCTGTAATTAATAACAGGATTTTTCAAAAAAGAAAAGAAACCATTCTCTTTTGCATTAAAACTTTTTAGGTAGCCTTTTAAATGTTTTGGTGCCATTTAAATATTCTCTACTAAAACAAGTGACGTTAAAAGGGCGTTTCTGCAGAATAATCATCCTTTCAACAAATCTATGATTAAGATCCCACTCCCTTATTTTTTTCTCCTAAGGAATAGAATGTTACTTATATACTAAAAACTACCATGAAATGGTGATGTATGTACCTTAGTTTCTGACACAGCCTAGGTTATTCTGGATGATTTGCTGGAACTTCCAGGCATATTTTTTATATTAAAATATATTCTTGTGGTGTTGCAGATGGGCGGGAATGTAAATGTATAGGCCATGCCCAACTGCATCAGACAAATCAATTATATATTTTTCTGCTCTTTTCAACCTCAGCAGTTTAAAAAATTATGGTAGAGATGTTTTTAAGAGAAAGTATGATTAGAAAACAAGGTATACAGTCTGCAAAGAGCAAGTTAGAAACTTCCATTCTTAAAGTTCTTTTAACTCTTCATAAACTTAATTGCTAATTTCAGTTTTTTCTACCTCTTAGGATTTCAGAGGACACAATGCTTATGTGATTTGATGTATAAGAATTGTATCCAGGCTGGAACTCCTGACGTCAGGTGATCCACCCACCTTGGCCTCTCAAATTGCTGGGATTACAGGCGTGAGTCACTGTGCCTGGCCACATCTTATTATTTCTAAATATGTCTTGAAAAGTTGTAGGCTGAGCACGCTGGCTCATGTCTGTAATCTCAGCAGTTTGGGAGGTGGAGGTGGGCAGATCGCTTGGAGTCAGAAGTTCCAGACGAGCCTGGCCAACATGGTGAAACCCTGTCTCTACAACCGTGTGTCTACTAAAAATACAAAAATTAGCCAGGCGTGGTGGTGCATGTCTGTAGTCCCAGCTACTCAGGAGGCTGAGGCAGGAGAATCGCTTGAACCCAGGAGGCAGAGGTTGCAGTGAGCCGAGATCGCACCACTGCAGCCTAGGTGACAGAGTGACATTCCATCTCAAAAATAAATAAATAAATAAAAAGATGTTGTAGTTATTATTTTTGTTCATCTTTCAGTCTTTCTATTTGGGATAAGTGTAATTTACACATGACACAGTGTTATTAATGCAATATTTTGTGTTTTTCTGTGTACTTACTATTATCAGGGAGTTTGTACCTTCAGATGATTATTTATTTATTGTTCATTAGTGGCCTTTTCTTTCTGACTGAAGTATTCTCATTAGCATTTCTTGTAGGACAGGTCTGGTACTAATGAAATCTCTCAGAGTTTGTTTATCTGGGAAAGTCTTCATTTCTTCTTCATGCCTGAAGGACATTTTTACTGGATATACTATTTTAAAGTAAAAGCTTTTTTTTCTTCAGCCCCTTGTATTGTCATGCCACTTTCTCCTGGCCAGTAAGATTTCCACCGAGAAGTCTGCTGCCAGATGCACGGCAGTGCTGAGTGCTCTCAGTTCATCTGATCTCACCCCATTTACTGATTTTATCTGGTAGATTATAGTGATTGTAAGCAATAGAACCCGACTATGACCAACGTAAGTGAAAAATAATAATACATTTTGATAGGACTTCGGGGATATCATAGAACTGAAAGGAATGCCAATGTACCATGCTTTCAAATGTGTGGGAGCTGGAGCAGTTCCAGAGAAGTCAGTAGCAGGAACTGCAACGACTGCCATGATCCAACTATGTTGATATATCAGTTTTACCATTCTCACACTTCATATATTTTTGTTTTAGATACAATTCCCACCTGATTAGATCACTTGAGTTACCTTTTCATCTACTGACTGAAGGAGGGAAACCTCTTTATCAACAGCACTGTCAAAGTCTCCATTGAATGGGTGGAGTGCAACTTCTTTAAATCAAACCAAGACACTCTTACCAAAGAAATGTTCTCTTGAGAAAGTCTTGAGAGCCAAGTGCCAGTGTGACAAATGGCTCCTTCAAGGCCACACAGCGTGTCATTCACATTCATCACCTTTTAAAATCATAGATGGGTTCATCTTGTCTGCTGCCCAGAAATGCCAATGCACTGAGAACAGAAGGTTTTATAGCAAAAAATTTTTTTTTTTTTAATATATACTTTTTATTGCATTTTAGGTTTGGGGGTACATGTGAAGAACATGCAAGATTGTTACATAGGTACACACATGGCAGTGTGATTTGCTGCCTTCCTCCCCATCATCTGTATCTGTTATTTCTCCCCATGCTATCCCTCCCCAACTCCCCACCCCCCGCTGTCCCTCCCCTTTTTCCCC